>WYDF02123180.1:0-10098 GCA_009867245.2 Adranes taylori
CGCACAAGACCGAAAGCGGTGGCAGACACTAAGGGAGGCCTATGTCCAGCAATGGACGCGAACGGCTGTTTGATGATGATGATGATGAAACTTAAGTCGCAAGATTGGATTTTTATTGATTTTGTTCAGCTATTTGTACGTTAGTCGCTATAAACTTCCTGTCATTTTTGATACAATTAACGTTTTGAAAAGAAATCGCGATCATATTGAATAATACTTATTTATGTTTTAAAAAATGCTTAAAAATATATTCGAAATATCTACAAAAAGATTACCAACAAAGTTGCAGACCATAAAATTTGTGATAAAACTAAAAAATATTGAGAAGCAGTTCCCATGTTAATCCTCTTCAAAGATGACCTCTTTTCCGCTTTTCCGGGCGAAGCCACGTAGTGGTTTTCCGACGCTTTTGGCATTTTATACAACCAATTACCCTTTATATAACTCATTAGAAATGCGTAAGGAATAACTTTTTTCAGGGTAGCTTATGTAACTGAGTATATCTTTACTGACCTACACTATTAATCCCAATATTCAATTCACCTTAGAACTTGAACAAAACAATAACCTAAATTGTTTTGATTTAACGATGCACAAATATTGTTCATCCAAGGATAAACAGGAGAAAATTGAAAATTCCTGGAGAAAATTTTTTAATATAAATTTTCTTAAATTATAATAAGGACTTATTTTTTTTTAATGTAGCTAATTAAATGTAGATTATTACTGTGTTTTAATTATTTCGAAGTCGCTACTTGTTGGATTTATATTAAAATTTTAATAAGATTCTAAAAGGTAAAGAAAACTAAAATACTATTGTGATATACCACATGTACAGATTGCATTTCGCTAATCGAGCAGTTGATTACTTTACAGACGTATTTGTAAAGAAAATCGTGGACGTGATCGCCACCCCATCTTTCATAGACTGAAACTCCGATGTTTTGTTAAATCTTCCAATAAACAAAACTTGAGCCTCTTAGTTTTGACTGTCACCTTTTAAGTCGTATATTAAATTCAATTAGCACAATAGTGTTTATGGTAAACTAAACAACATTAGTCTAGCCTATAAATCGCCTAGCCATGAATCTCCCGGTCCCTAATTTGCCTACGGCGCGGATAGCTTCATTGTCCGCTTTGCCGCGGCCTAAGGCCGCTCTAGACTCACATTTGACTACGACGCGGACAGCTGTGCGGTCCGGTTTGGCATGGCCCACCGTCCCTATTGACGCTCTTCTTAGCTAATTTCTAAAAGAGCCAGACTGCCTTGGCCTTATGAATTTGTCCGCTATTGCGCGGTCTGCTGCTGTTTTTGACTTAATTTTTCCCCACACTCGCTTTTGAGTCACCTATTTCTTCGTGTCGGCTTCGCATAAAATTGAGATCCCTGGGTCCTACACTTCCACCACAAGTCTTATTTTTCAACCTTCATATGAACCGACGTATTACAATAACCGGTCTCAAGTAAATCGATCGCAAAGTTTATAAAACAAAAAAACACTCTGTATATATGTTAGTTTATAATTTATAATTTAGAAAAAAAATTTCAAATAAAATTGAAAGAGCGTTTGGTGGCCTGTAGAATAAAGTTTATTCAAGTGTCCTATCTTTTACATTTCCTGAGATATATCAAAGAGATTGTAAACTTTTAAATGTGGCAACGTCGTGCTCTATATCACTTGCAGGGATCGCACTACTTTCATTCGACGTGTAATGCAATATACTATATGCGAGCAAAAAATTTCATTCTTCTAATCTTAAAACTGAATTTCTCAATAAAATAATCATTTTGAACCCGTCCCAATATTATAATGTGCATCCGCCACTGATAACAACATTTATTCAATTGCAACGCACAGTCAATAGGTCTCATAAAACGTAAAATATTTTATTTCCTGTAACTTTACATATATGTGCTATTATTTAGGCCTTACATGTATATATGACTGTTGAATGTCGGTTGCCATGAAAACTAGCTGCAAAATTTTAAGTTATTAAGGGTCATATCTTTGACATGATAAGTGTTAGACCCCTCATGTGTGGTATCATTTTAAATAGAATTACAAGGACTAGGAAAATATAAAAAATATACAGGATGTTACTAATAAGTTTTTGAAAAAATCATTTATTGCTCAAAATCGGTTAAGTACGTTCACTTGCTCACACTGGCAAACAGTTTTTTCACTACTAACAAAGAGTATGATGCACTTGCTCACAAAATCACATTTCAATAGATGTAATTCCCAGCGTTTAGGGACAACGCTGGGAACATTTAATTTACGTATGAACGCTTTACAGTAATTTGAATATAATTTACATATTAAAGTAAATAAAAAAATTTATACACGTGGTGTATGAATAATAATAATAACTTGACAACAAAATGGAGATGTATGCAAAAATAAAATTTTGAATAATTGAAATTAATTAAAAATATAAGCTGACGTACTATTGGAAATTTATGTATGTGCTATGTCCACTAAATTTACCGAAAACTAAATTTATAACAATATTACATGAATTAACTAGACTTTAATTCTAATATTAACTGTAAGCATACCATAAACTATTGAGAAAGATACGTGCTGTTCAGGATCTTGAATTTTCGGACAAACAAAAGTGTACGGAACTCATATATAGCAAAATGACTCTCACTTCAAGGACTATCATAATGCAGGATATAAAAACCTTCGAGCATATTGGTAAGATCGCAAAAATGTTTTAAACGTATTAATTTTATAAAATATTTTGTGTTTGTTCTAAACCTGCCTTAGATGTACACAAATTACTAGTAATCAGTAATTTAGTGCCAATTAGTAAGGAAAGCACTATTATTCCTTACAACGTTGGTTTTGAGATTCATGCATCCTAAAAGAAATGTGCATCATAAAAGAAATTGCGCTGCCGATGTGAGGTTACTATTTTCGTAAAATATAATGCTTGTTATTGTTATTGCTAAAACGTAACAGTTCAGAAATCGACCGAGTAGTTTGTTTACATTAAGAGTTTAAAAAGGAATTTTGGGAAAAAGGGAAATATCATTTGAAGTTTTTTTTTTTGGATAACTTTTTCCGATTTTAGAAATGGTCGAACTCGCCAAAAGTACCTCTAATCGCTTTGTTCCAATTTTTGTAATAGTGCACTTTTATAAAAGATAGTGTTGTGGCAGACTTCCACTCGCGACGCTGCTAATAGAGAACTGATCTGCTTGTTCCTCCGGTCTGCAGATGCTTATTGAGGCAACAGGTAGCTGCGAGTCTAGTGCGTAATCCAGTGGTTCTTCTTCTTGCTTGCAGCTGAAAAAAACTTAATGCCAATGAGTGAAATAGCATTAATGATTTAACAAGACATTTTTTCGTAGACAACATAAACGGAGAAAGAAATATTTATGCACAATTAAATGTTAATGTATGGATATCAAATTAAATCAATGACGTAATAATGGCGCTTAAATAAACAAAACAGTAAAGCGAAGCGGTTTAAATAAAACAGTGCAAATGAAATAAGAATGATCAAACGCGTTCCATACAGATTAATTTTAATATGCGATGATAAAATAATAAAATCATTGCAATGCTGAAAGCATGTAAAGAAATAGGTAATGAAATAGCGGGAGGGCGGGAGTAAATCTCAATACAAGATATGTAAAACGGGCAAGGCAGGAATATTAGGAAATCACTATCAGTTACACTAACACCCTCGCGAACATAGGTGCTATAGTCACCCGCATAGCAAAAACTATCCCTGTGAACGTAAGTGAGCGACAGATGTACTCTAGAGAATGGCACAGAAAAGGAGACTACAATCAGTCAAAATAACACCCTCGTGAACGTAGGTGCTATTGTCACCTGAGCATCCAATACTAACGCATTGAACGGAAGCTAGATTGAAATTACGCCGATTGAGTATTACATGCGCCAGTGTACAGGAAATAGGTTGGCGGGATAACAGCGAAAGGTAAATGAATCTTTCTTGGCAAACGCGTTAACCGGCGACTGTTGCTGGTACTACTGCTACTGCAGGTTCTAACGTCGGCTGTGGCTGTAACTGGCTGCTGCTTCGAGCTCTCGCAATCAGGAGCGATCTAGAACTAACTTATTATACTAAAAATCTCTCTATTTATAGACATGAACCTCGCTTAATTTTTACTCGGTTGTACGGGTCATATGAAGTCCTTTACACATTTTTTACGATGCGGTACGGTTCTCCCTTTGACTCAGTGTTCCACATATTTACGCTCCTATACGTACATATAGGACCCGGATTCTAGCATGGCAGGTGATTCTAACAAGGCTTCAAGATGCGTCCTAAATCCTTAGCAATTTTTAGCTATACTAGGACTATTACGAACACTCGCTTACAATTGTCCAAGCATTCAACATCTCAGTATCCGCAGTGGAGTACCGCATGGCTCTGGGTACTTGTAATATGAGCTTATAAGAAAACGCTTGCATCTCTTTCTGCAATTACTTTCTGTCTCTTTCACTACACTATACTTTGCGTATCAAAGATCTCCCCCACATATCATACTAACATACGGCGGTTGGACGTTACTGTTTTAAGAATTTTGTGATGGTCCTGTTTTTATTAATGTTGAATTTTGTCAACTAAAATCGGTTGTTCCAAAAAAGAAATATTGATACTGTTTGCAATATGATTGAAGATAATCGACATGTAACACAGTACTAGGTCGAGGCATATTTAGGCACATTCTTTAGGCAAGACTGCAGTTTATAGAGTTTTGCATGATGGTAATGCAGATTGCTATTCATTGTCAATCATTTACTTGCGTATACGTATACGAAGAGATTAAGGAGCTGACGATGGGAGGTAAATAAGTTGGGTCCAATTTAATCTAATTTCTGTTTGTAAAACAAAAACTTTAATTTAGGTATGTAACAGTTCATCGCTTTCGGTAGAGATAAGTACCACTAATTTGGCGCAGTGATCGAGCAGTATAAATACTATACATGTAGACCCTTATCTTGTTCAAATGGTGTGGGGCTCACTCACTCATACGAAAAGAATAAATGTTTAGTGAGACTTATTTTATTGATTAAATGAATAATATATCTCACAGTATTTAAGTAATTAGTATAAGTTAATCCGAAAAATTTGCTTGATTGCTTCTTGAATAAACCTATAAATATTCGGCTCGGTCATTTCTTCTGACGCATGGGTGGTTCCAGTTAGTCTATTTTAGTTTTGTAGTTAAATGAATGGTTTCATCAAGGGAAGAGCCGAATTTAATTACGATTATTTTTTCTGTTTTGCGTAGGAAGTGCTCCATTGCATCCAACACTGTGGGATTTTTACCCATAAACTCCACTCCCTGTTGGGATATTATACTTAGGAGTTTGGTGAATGATTACAAAGTAGGTTTATAGAAAATTTTACAAAGAAAATGTTTACACGAGAGTCGATATATGTTGTATGTAAATTGTCTAAGAGTTAGCTCATTTGCACAACAATAGTTTATAATAAAGACTAAATCACGTAAGTAGTCTTTTAACACACAAGTTCAAAGTATACAAACTGAGATTAAGAACAAGCATTATTCTTAATCTTAATCTTAATTCTTCAAGTGCAAGATCGAACTTTGACCATTATTCAGCTATCACGGATATGACTGAAGATACAATGCACAGCGCAGAGACAATACGATATGCTAATCTACGTGGGCAGACTGATAGAATACTGATACGCCGCTGCTAAATGGCTATATGTTGGAGTCAGAATCATACAAGTCGTTTCTGCTTTGAGCAATGCCCTCTATCATAGGATAGTTACGTTAAAACTTGTTGGGGTTGGTGCATCAATGGATTTCTGTTTTAAGCAACTATACGTCGTTCTGATGTATGTTGCTTATATGAATTCGCTAGACCGCTATTTCTTCTTAAGGTGCCATATCCATTTAATGAACGTTGGCGACCATTCCTGCGTATTCGTCACGACCTTGCGCGGCTCTGAAGAGTGTGCGGGAATCAAGACCACTCCAATCCCTTATGTTTTTGAGTCATGAATGATTTTTTCTTCCAACGCCACGTTTCCCCACAATTTTTCCCTTCAGGATTAGCTTCAGGAATTGTTTCTTGGTATTTCTGAATATGTGGCCCATATGAGTCGTTTTGCTTCTTTTAATGATTTGCAACCGTTCTCTCTCTGCCCCCATTCGTCTTAGGATTTCAGCGTTAGATATATAGTCTGTCCACAAAATATTTAATTGTGTTTTAAACAGTTACATTTTACACTCGTTTAGGTGGTTAATAGTATTAGCCTTGAGGGTTCAAGTCTCCACACCATAGAGCAGCATCGAGTACACTAAGCCTTTTATAAAACGATACTGTAAGCGCAGACTAAGGCATTGCTTGCTCAATAGGGTTCACATATTTGTAAATGCTGTTCTAGCTTGTTCAATCTCTGCGTCTGGATTCAGATATCCAGCTGCCGATATACCTGAGTTTAGAGACTTGTTGAATCTGTTTGCCATTCACCGACATATTTGAATGTATAATTGGAGGTCTACTTATCGTCATAGTTTCTATTTTTTCTACTTTGGTGTTTAAACCAGGTCCTCCTAGGGGTTTATTTTTGGTTTAAACCAAGTTTAAACCAAGCTGATATTCTGTCGATAAGGCGTTGTAGACTCCTAGCTTTTCGCAATGATAACGGTGTCATCAGTATAACGAAGGTTGGTGACTGGATGATAATTTACTTTTATACCGTGGTCCGTGTCATTTAGGCCACATTAAAAAACGGACTCTGAATATATGTTAAAGAGCAGTGGCGACAAGACGCTTCCTTGTCTTACACCTTCAATCGGAAAACTTTCCGTTATTTCGTTTTCTATTATTACTGATGCTGTTTGATTTATATATAAATTTTTTGCATATATAAACATTTTTCAGCAAAATCTGTATCATCCACCATTCTCTCTTGTAGGAGCCCTATGAATTCTGGATGTGTGACACTGTCAAAAGTCTTCTGGTAATCTATGAAGCATAGGCAGACGTCCTTTCGCTGATCTCGACATTTTTGAAGTAGGACTCTGAAGTAGGACTTTGAAGTGAGACTCAAGAGTGCTTCTCGTGTACCAAACCCCTGTCTGAATGGAAACTGTGTTGGGCTGATTTCTTTTTTGAATATGCTATATATTCTCCTGTGGATTATTTTCATGAACAGCTTTAAGATCTGTCTCATTTAGCTGATTAATCGAAACTGATCGCAGCGACTAGAATTTAGCTTTTTTTGGAATAGGAGCAAAGTGTATTTGAAGCCAATCTTGCGGAATTTGATCTGACTCGTATATGTCATTGAATAGTTGCACCAAAACTTTTTCATCGTCTAGCAACCTAATTAATTCTATATTTACATCATCTGGCCCTGTTGTTTTTCCTTGCTCTCCTTGTCTTGTAACATTTTGGACTTCCGATTCTAGTATTTTAGGGGCCGTTTCAACCGGGCAAGTACTTATAAAAATTCTTTGACTGTTTCCACTAAATAGTCGCTGGGCATAGCCAGTTTCCACTGATTTAATGATAATTAGGATCAACGATGAGAGTATTATTATCATTGGTGATATTGTTTATTATATAACCTTTTGTTCGACCTGTGATTTGTTTTACCAATTTGTGGATATTGAAATGATCATGTTTTTCTTCCATTTCCTCTATTTCTATGCACCTACCTTGCAGCCATTGTTCCTTAGCTACATATCTCCCTCCTGATTTATTTGTCAACCTCTTTGTACTTGTTTTGAGCTAGCTTCTTATATGTGCTACGTTCTTGTGCTACCTATATGTGCTAGCTTCTTATTAGCGAAAATATCTCTTTAATGAACCATTTCTTCCTATTATTAGTCAGTGATCCAAATATATCGTTTGGATTGGTGACTATCGTGTTCCGCGTTTCTTAACGGCTGCTTCATTTATTTTTCTCTTGACTTCGTTCTTGTCTCGTCTATCTTTAAGTTATTTATGTCAATTTTCTTCTTAGATATTCGTCTCAGTCTTATTTTTAGTGTTCCCACTACTGGATTGTGATCATCTGATCCAACGTCAATACCAGGGCATGTTTAATTCTATGCAACTCATTTCTACATCGCTGTCTCATAAGTAAGAAGTCTATTTGTTTTCTTTCGGTGTAATCTGGTTTATGTAGTGGAGATTGCAGGTGTATAGCATTCTTCGGGAGAGCTTAAGCCAGTGATTGCGACAATCAGTTTTTCTTGGTGCTAAAATTGTTCTAAAATATCACCAGCACTGGATTGGCCTGGTGGGATTCTCCCGGTGGTGGCTTGTTTGCTGAATATTGGAATCAGCCAACGGCGAAATTGAAAATTGATGCAATTTTGAATTTTTCCAATTAGGATCACCAAAACCTGATAGTTCAACAATAAACATTACGACTCTCCTCAACGGGCTTTAAAAAACGTTTAGTTTTGTAGTTAAAATCTCAATAAATTAAGCTATTACATATTGCTTTGCATTTCACTAGAATTTTGGCCCCCACCTGTTCTAGAATTCCCGGTAGAAAATTTGGTCCCAGGCCAGCGCTGAGTATCACCTTTGATCCCACAAGGTGAAAATCGCCGACTACGGTTTCTACTCGTCCCTGGCCAATTTTGGCATTAAAGTCGTCCATTGTAATCAGAACGTCGTGCTACTTGACCAAGTTCAGCAGCTCTTTGATCTCTGGATCGCATTCAGAGATATCATTTTTCATCATTTTTCTTACAACGATCATCAGACATCTTTTGATTGTTGTTGTTAAATATGTGACTTTGAATAAAAGAAGACACTTGTAAAGTAGATACTCAATAAACGTAATGTTAAGAGAATATCTCTTAAATAATTAAATATAGAACAAATTTTTGTTTCTGCGATAACGATTCAAAATGCGGGAACTAAATGTTTCTCAAGAACTCACTAAGCCTGAAATAATGAATAAACAGGTAAACGTACTAAAGAAAATAAATAATATTTTAGTACAAATATTTTTTTAGTTCCTTAAGAATGAGTCAAATAATTATGTTTAAAGTAGAAATGAGTACGTAGTGAATAAATAATTGATCCACTATTTTATAATCGAAAACTTACATTTCAAATTAAGTTAACCGGACTTAACAACTGCCTGACTATATAAGGACGACATTGCTGCCAAATTAACGCTACTATGCGAAAATATCAAGACTTGCTCCTGCATCGTCGTCATTGTGAAAATAATGGCTAGGATCCTTGTCCGATTTAATTCTCCTATGTGTGTACTATGGGTGTTCGGATCCCCAAGAAAAGACGACCTTAAATTTTAATTGTTTATTTCAATTCCAAA
Organism: Adranes taylori; assembly: GCA_009867245.2. Lineage (NCBI taxonomy): Eukaryota > Metazoa > Arthropoda > Insecta > Coleoptera > Staphylinidae > Adranes > Adranes taylori. The sequence continues at coordinate 9,331 of WYDF02123180.1, forward strand.
GTTGGCAACGAACTTAGTGGAATTGAAGTAATTTAAGTTTCTCCTTAAACTGTTGCGTGCGCGTTCCACTCCGAACAAAACGGTTGAAGGATGGAATTTCTATTTCGTTGAGATGAGAAACTATTTCGTGTCATTATTTTTAAGAATATTTGGTAATTCAAATGTTGTATCAAACGTTTAAATTTTCCAACGATAAAATACTGGAACGTTGGAATGTAGTTATTTTCATATTCTATTACATGTATATTTTTTGTTGTTTTATAATTCTTTAATTTCAGTCATTTTAGGATAGAATAAAAGAAATGCATTTGACCGAGGCCATACATTTTTTAAAGGTACGCGAAATAATTGAAAATTACAAAAGCAATACTTCTTCTTTATATGATGAAATATTGCATCTGGAATTAGTTATTGTATATATTGTCACGGCTAAACTCGTAACATGGACTTGTATGAGCCCTAACTGGATAAATAAATTCCACTTCCAGTTAAAACACACTTAATCCTACCGGGAGATGGTGGAGTCTTATTTATTTACGGCGGAGTTAAAATTAGTCAAACGTTATTTTTGGGTTTTAATAAATTCATACACAAATAAAAGTAAATACTGGTATATCGAAAATCAAGTTTCAAACTTATTAAACCAAGCACGGTCCATGAATTGATAAAATATAGTCATAATAATTCATAATTAATTATAGAACTGATATTGATAGTTTAAGTAAAATTTACTATAACATAATTTAAAATTCAAACACTAGGGAATGG
>WYDF02123191.1:0-10098 GCA_009867245.2 Adranes taylori
TAAAATATTAGGGTTGTGTTTAAAATTATGGTTATTTTAATTAATAGTTATTTTAATTGAAAATAACCATTTTTTTAACTACAACTCTAATCTTTTACATAATAAGAACTATAAATATCAAATAAATATATTGGAAGCAATAGAAATAAAAAAACATAGCAAAAATCATTTTAATGTATTAAACGAACAGCTAGATTTATACGAATGTCCTATAATTATTAACTTGTCCAGATAAATAACAACTACAACCACCTATAATAACTACAAATACCCACCCGGTTATATTTTACATGCCTTACCATATCTTTATGTATAGATACATGTTAGTTCTGTATTTAAACTTAGTTTATAACCATACTCTGAGAATGCCAATGTTCTGGTGAAACATGTCAACGAATAAATAAATTTGTTTTCGGAAAGTGCATTTTTTTATATTTTTAAATTAAAATTAAAAATAAAGTATTACATTAAAATGAATCTGCATAACATAAATGCCGAATCAATCATTTAAAAACAAAAGATTTAAAAACAATTATATATTTTTGTTTGTGAGTGTACATATTTAACATATATATGTACACTAACAAATAAAACTATTACATTTTTTTTAATCTTTTGTTTTTATTAATTTTTCTGTAACATGTATGCAGTTTTATTATTTTAAAATAATTGTGAGTATTCATATATTACACATATATGTACACTCACAAATAAAAACATTGCAATTTGTTTGAATCTTTCGATTTTATTAATTTTTTTGTAACATGTTTGCAGTTTTATTATTTTAAAGTGTGCGTATACCATATTTGTTACATAGTATAGCGTTAGAAGAGATTTATGGATAACTGAACAAATGAAGATAATTTTAGTTAGAACATTGAATTGAAAATAGCTAGAATTATGACAACAATTTTTACACACTCAGTGATTGTTTCGTCTTGAAATATTAGATAACATTTATTAGTCTACCCTATAAATCGCCAGTTTCGGCGTGGACAGTTCAGTTATCCGCTGTGCCGCGGCTTACTGTCACTTAACAGTAATGAAATATTAAATAACATTTACAACAGTCAATTAAAATAAAATAAAATGAATTTACCTTTTATAATAAATAAATTAGACAAATGACAGTCAATAAATTACTAACAGAGTTTTCAACAAGAATTAAATCTAATTCCAGCCATTAATTTGTCTAATGAAAATTTATGCATGTAAGTAAAAAAAATACACTCAGTTTAAAAACTATACGTACAAAGCAATTTGTTTTAATTTAAAAGTGAATTATTTGTAATTAGGATTTTTTAGTACACGCGTTGATTGATATACGGATTACATCAGAGTTTCTGAACGCACATCAAATTTCTAATTATATATTAATTTGCATAGTTTGATATGAAACAAACAAATGGAGAATCTGTATAAATTATTGTAAAATCTTGTTTCAGTGTTGAAATCCATATTACAATTATTAAAATTTTGGTATTTGGAGAAAATGCACCTTTGTCAGGTATATTGGCGCCGGAGTGCCAGGCAAACTTTGACGCCCATCGAATACCAAATTTAATGACAATTAGTCTTTCAATTCAATTACTTGCCGCCCCTAAAGACCTGCCACCCCGCTTGTCGCGGCGCTGTTCACCACGTTGTTTTTTACCAATAGCTAAACCATTTAAGGTTTTAAAATTAGGATCCATATAAAATTTCTGGGGATCCACAGGATGTCGAATAATTTTCGTATGTGTCTCATATCGAATGGCTATGAAGGGATTCACCAAAAAAAAAGAGAAGGAAAAAGCGATCCATGGGAAAAACATGTTGAGGACCAATGATATAGACGGACACTTGTAGTTACTGAGTCTGCGGCCACCTCGCACAGGTTTGCAAGGTGATCCATCATATAAAATCGGTTCCAACGACTTGCATATGAGGAAAAGCGGTAGGCAGTGAAATGTGCGCAAACCACACCAACTGAAAAACGTGACCTCAAGTAAAAAAAAAACACGCACACCCAAGTATGGAGATGACCCTGGCTTGTACAAGTGGTCAATGGCGGCATAGACTTACAGAGGGCGTCAACCGTCGGCAATCAGCCGAAGAAGCGATCGCTCACACCAGCGAAGCAAAAGATCTACCAACACCACCTGAAAATGACGGGACAACCCATAGTGGACCATCTCCAAACGTCGAAGATCCAAGATTTCTGCATAATCTGGCCCGGTATGATAAAAGACAGCCTTGGAGTGAGAAGGAAAAGGAAGAACTCATGTGGTGCTATCATTACTGTAAAAAAGAAGGACGATTATAAATTGATGTTTAGATTATGGCGGGAGAGAAATCCAACATCTAGGCCACATTTCAATGCAAATATGTTATAAACTCGAAGACGCTACATAGACATGGTATACCCAACAGATGCAAAAGAACGCTTGTGAGATAATGTGAAACATGCGCTTAATGAGGAACGACTGAAGTAGAGTATTCTGCAGATTTGGCAACAAAGAATTGCATTCAGACTAAAATGAGCAAGGCAGATGTTATCGATTTTCAAAGTCAAACTAGGGTAAAAAGAATATAAATTACAGTACAGGTGATTAATATGATAGAGAAGAAGTCCAATAATTTATTAAATACAATGTTTTCAGAAAATATAAATATTGAGAGGATTAACCGCACAATATATGCTGTTTCAACCATTATACTTCGATTGCAAACCCAGAATGGGAATATAAAAATGCAAAATAGGAAAGTAAAAAAATTCCTGCATGGGAACACAGGTTATCTAAAAAAATAGAGGACTTGAGAAAGGATCTGTCAAACTTACCACGGTTTTGAAACGGCAACCTCAATAGAAAAAAGATTAAAGAAATTTCAGATCGCTGGAAAATTGGTCAGCCAGAATCGATATCAGAAGTAATTGAAGAATTGAAACAGCGAATATCAGCAATGACACAAAGATTGAGGAGATGTAGAAAAAGAGTTGCTCAATATAAAAAGAACGTATTATTTACGTATGATATTTTTTCTTTGACTTTGTATGAAAATTTTGCACAACGTTGTATGAAATTCCATCCGTAGAAATTAGACCAGTGTTTTTTATGCGCTTATGTAGTTTTTGTAAAGTTTAAAATGATGAAGTATTTGATTAGATATTTCATAAAAGATTTTATAACTTTTCTTAGTTTTCCCAGCCACATACACGTACACGTACTAACTGTTATTAGGTTTATGTGTGTAATAAAACTGCAATTTCGTGTGGTGAAGATTCTCTTTATTAGGATTAATGGTTCATTTAAAACGATTATGTTTCTATCATAGCTAACATTCCAAACGTGATACGTAACCGTACTATACGAGAATCTTTATCAGATACTAGGTCAAAAATTAAATCTATTGCATTGCCTAATATACTGATGCAAGTGTTATTTTTACTGCTTATAGTCAAAGTTATAAATAAAATTCATCAATGGATGAATCGTTTACTTAAATATGGGACCGATTGAACTAAAATTTGGTGAGCTCATTACTTTTGCACATTAATTTTTTTTTACATAAATCCATTCAGAGTTTAAAATAGTGCAACATTTGACTGTTTGACTAATTGAAAATACTGAGCCGATTTTGAACAATAAAAATATTTTTCAAACTTTTTTTGTAATCTTTTTCAGCAACGACTATTTATCAATTTTTTTTCTTAAAAACTAAATCCCTTACATAATAACCCCAATGGCTTATATTTGTAATCTATTACTCTTAACAGGACTTTTTCCTACTAAACTTAAGACTTTTTGTGTCTCCTTTGCATAAAAAGGGAGATGCAAACGACGTAAACAATTACGACCCTATAAGTATTTTAATCGCTTTGTCAAGATACACGCTTTGACGTAAAATTTTTTGAACAAATTTAATCTGCTGTCTAATAGTCAGCATGGTTTTCGTAAAGGTAAATCTGTTGACTCGGCTCTCGCCATTTTTTCTGCTGAACTGTTACGGTATGTGAGACAAGATGGACTAAAAAACATTTAGGTGTGGGTGGAACATTTAGGTTGTTGAAATGTCTTCTACAGTATTTGCCACATTTGTTGTTCTGGAAGAAACTGAACACTTAGCAACAGAGGCGTACCAATTCTAATTTGCAATGGAACGTTCACAATTTGTTATTTCCCTTTTTGTTCTGAGAAAGGTGTTTTCATATACATCAACATGAAACAAAGTTCTTTACTAGTTAAGTGCATTCTTATTTCGAAAAATAATATGTTTCATGATTAGGAAACAATTTTAAAAATCAATCTACAAATTGAGGCAGGATGGATACGTGTTTCTTGCATAGTGGTAGGGGCCGTCAGCATCCTGTCGTCTCATAGGCGGATCATATCACTACACCGGATTATGTGTCCGGAAATCTTTCCTATAATTGCAATTTGTATGTACGTTTGTATATATTAAACGCTATAATTGATTTATTATTTGTGTAATGCATTTGGACGAAATAGCACCTTTAAGTTGAGATGTACTATTAAAGTGTTTTTATGTAACCAATGAATACCAAGGGACTTGAACCATCAAAGTTCGCCTCGCATGCTACTTACTTCCAATGGGTTTTTTCTCTGAGAATCATCAGACCACCTAAGATGGCCAAAGTTGTCTGTACAGTGATCTTAGTTGGAAAAGGGACTTTAACAACCAAAGCACAACCTCTTAAATGACACCTATCCTTCATCTCTAGTATTAGGTACCGTACTAACATGATATTTGAATGATGGTCTTACTCCTAGAAGTAAATATTACTTACATTGTAAATTTGAAATTAATATGATCAATTGAATCTCTGAAAAAATTTAGCTCATCCGGGAAATTTTTTCAGAGATACAATTGATCATATTAATTTCAAATTTACATATTATTACACCGAGGGAGCCATACCCCAAGAATTATCTATTTTCTAATTAAATTACTTACATTCTTCATTGAAAGTTTTTTAGTGTGTCAATGTGGAATTAAGGTGCAAACGTGTGGATATACGCTGTCTCTCCAGAACTTTAAGATTGATGAAGGATTTTCTGGAGCAGCAGAAAATGTGATTGCTCCATGTGAAATTACAATCTCACGCGTGGTTGCTAGCCAGGCAAACAGAAATAATATTCCAGCCGAATCTCCAAAGATATATTACAAGCATAACGTGTAATACGCTTGTCCTCCTCGACCACGTCATTAGCGAGCTTAAAACTATATTTACGGTTCATTTGGCAACGATCGATTTTCTCCGGGTTTTTTTTTTGCCCAATTTTGTTATTAGCACCCCAGATTATAAGAAATCAATAACAAAATTGCAGACCACTTGAGAGTGCTGGAAATTTGATGTGCGAATATGAAATATGGGACAAGAAGTGGCAAAAATTCCACAAGCCTTATTAAGTGTTCACCGCGACATTGGAATTTTTGTCTAGGCATAAACGATCCAAACACACGTTGGACTCAATTCTCCATGAATCTTTTAAGGATCATTATATTTATTAACTGAGGATTTTTCAATCATTGACTGAGGACTCTTTATCATTCTCTTCAACAAAAAGGGATGATGGAACTGATTGTCATAATGTTTCTATGGCTAGTTAACATTATTATTGTATATATGAACAAGGAGTGGTTCGAGTTTATTGAGAGAATAAGCAATATGATAAAAGAAGGATGTGAAAAGATGGATTTAATCATAATAATGGGTAATTGGAATCTAAGGATTGGGGACAGTGGAATATTAGTAGGGAGGGAAGGTGAGGTATTGGATATTATCATCCGACTGGCACTTAAGCGTCAAATATTTTATTTAATATTATAATCTTTTTTTCTATTATTTACTCCATTCTTGTCACTATATATTTTTGTAACACCATAAAGAGATTTGGAAGGCTATATTTTATGAAAAATGGGGTGGCGAGCGCTATCACGATTTTTTCGTTTTTTGCAAAAATCATATTTATTCTATGAAGGAACAAAAAAAATTTATATGCAGTTAATGAAATTTTTGTATTACCCGAACTATACTTAATTATGTGTCTAGGCTTTAGGGAAATACATGTATTAAAAATAATTGCAAAGCGAAACTAATTTTTATTTTCGCTCAATTCATTTGGTGTAACAAATTTATTACATGTTCACCTGAACTCATTTACATATATGGTTACCTATGTATATAACAATTTTGATTTAAAATATGTCCATTGTTTCCATTGCATGATTACATAATTTTTAGCTCTACGATATTATGCCATTAAAGATTTGATTTGTATCAAAAGGCACTCCTTAACAATTAAATCAGCTACTTATCATCGTCAATATACCCATATGATTTAAAATTCAAACTTACTTCGTTGACTTCAATCATGTGAGTAGTAATAATAATAATAAGTATGATTATTATTACGCTACTTTAATCACCATTTATTATTAAACGAGATTGTAACGGAGGCGCACATAATTATTGTTACAACAGATTCTTTTTCTCTTGATTTTGTTAAAGAAATAAATCACAAATGATTCATTAACAACAAAACAATACTAGTTTTATTTATCTTATTTTATATTTAGCGTTTACTCCATTATTTTACTCACAAATATAGACTAAAATGGTGTAGGTGGTATCCTATTATAAGATGTTATAAAATAATAAAAGATCATAGGTTGAATTAAGGTGTCGTTTTATCACTCTCTTATTGTAGCGGAATTGATCTACGTACTAATGTTATACTACTTTTTAATTTTGTCTGGTCATTTCTATTTATTTATATCTCTCAAAATGTGATGTCTAATATTTCTTCCGATTCATATCACGATTCATTCCCGACGCTACACCACAACCGGTTTGGATAGTGACGGGGGGTGCTCAAAGGTAGAGCTGATTTAATTAATTTAAATAAAACTCATAGTAAAATCAAGTCAAGGTACAACGGGAATAAATAAGTAACGACATTTTAAAAGAAATTAGATTTAATTAAAATAATTGTTTGAATTACGTTACAAACATAATTATACTGAAATAAATGGAAGGGTAAGAAATATAAGTTTAATTTAAGTAACCCTTCTAACTTCAAATAACTTTTCAAGTTCAGTAAGAATAACATTGTTATAAAAGATGGTTTTTAATTATGAAATTAGTTATAAGTTCACCATCTTATTAAATTCATACAAAATCAGCCCCCCCCCCTAGCGAATAATTTAAAGTTAATATTAAATATTTAAACTTACATCTTTGTATCAATAGTCAGTGAAGACATTTTTTATAAAAGAGCGTCGCGCACCAAAACTGATTTACTAAGTTCTATTTTTAATTCTCAGTTCAATCTGTCTCCGTTCTCGTGGAACTATATTTTATATATCTTAAACACCTCTTTTCTCCGCAATGTATTTTCTACTAGTTCATTAAGTTCCATTCCAAATTCTTGAATCAAAATCTCTAGCTACCAATTTTCTAATGTAATTGGTTTGCTATTGGCATTTTTGTGATCTAAGATTGCAAGCGATATTTAAATTTCTTGTTTTTTTCACATTCCTTTGAATGTTTACGCGCATCCCAACTAAATGTATGTGTTTAATATTTTACGTTACGTGACAATATCAGTTAATTTTAGTATGATTTTTACGGGACATTTCTATTCATAGCTCTTGAACGAGTGGAGATATTATCGTGAAATTTGGATACGTTATGCAAGATACCTTATGTTTTCGTTTATACGTAAATATACTTTTGTACATGTTTTCTACCAAAATAGCAGGTCACTAAGAATATTGGTCCGGAGGCTTTGTGCATTATACATTAATATTTTATTTGACATGGAAAGTATAACAGATGCGCACATTCTATAAAGAAGCAATGGCACAATATTAGTTTTCGGTCGAATTTATGTTATACAAAATGGTCTAAAGGGTCCGATGTCAAAACTGTGAAAGATGGAAATATTGGGTTCGCCCCTATTAAAAAAAATACGTTTTACTTATATTTATATAATTTAAACATGGAAAGTATCATTTTAAGCATTTTTATAAAAAGCAACAATTGTTCTGTTTTTTTAATTCTATGTTGTTTCTGAATTCTGATCGAGTCTTTCCGCTAAAAAACTTTAATAAGGGCCCTTTGGACTCATGTTGGAATGGAATTCACGGAAAACAGGCCTAAATGGACGCCTTTTTGTCGGTTGTGCACGAAGAACTTGATCGATTTATAGCTATCTGTGGATACTATTCAATTTTTTTCACCTTTTACGTTGCTCGTGTTGTAAAATGATGTAAATTAATTGAAAATTTGATATTTGATGAGCATTTTTTAATGACCATGTTTAATGAACTTGGGCCAAATTGACTAATATTTCCATCCAAATTGGGTAACTTTTATTACATTTTATGAGAAAAATAAACACTCCCAGAGGCCAATGCCGTTACTTATATAAAATTTGAACCTATAAGAGAGCCTTCTTAGTAACCTACATTACTGTATTAGTTTTAAGAGTTTTGTTAAAAAAATACCACTATGTTTTTTATGTAAATGACAACTGTTAATCAAACTGAAAATTTGACTGACTGTGGCATTTCAAAGTTGGGTGAAGCGTCGGCATTTTACACGTTGATAAATTTTTAGCAATTAAACCGTACTTAAGAGGTCCTTTAGAGGTTTTATTTAATATTAATGCACCTATTATGTCATGCATAAAATATATAAATTTCAGGCTGATATCTCTACTCATTCAAGAGCAATGAATGAAATGAATATTTAAAAAAAATTACAAAACTATTAAAAACTCGAAAACTGAAACTCGTACACATTTTGTTTTGCACTTTTTGGAAACATACAAAAATATTTTTTTCAACTATGTGCTGCACGTCCATTCCACCCCATCACTTACCGTATAGTCGAAAAAAATTGTCGATTAAAGCCATGGAAAGGACACATTAATAGCGAGTAAAAGGTACAGTAGATGCACTTTGCAGAATCACCATTTTTCACGATCATTTTTATTTTTCCACCCACATGAATCACATATTGACATTTTTTCTTTTCAAATATCCATCATTTCATTGAAATAGAAAATTAAAAAAAAATCACTTTTACAGGTCTATAATCCTATGAACTACGTCCCTGTTGGTTTTTTTCAAATAAAAATTGTTGACAAATAAATCATCTAACAAATTCCCCAGACGCTATATTTTTAATTATATTGAGCGAGATATATACCCGCATCTCTATACTTCAACTTCAGGTCGGTCAATATAATATCAGTAGCGGATAAACCCGGAATAACAATTCGTACCTATTCGTTCGTCCGCCATCATGTAACGAACGCACAACAGCAAACCATATAAATAGCAGCGATGCGCTGATACCTTCTTGTTTATTTTAGTAATTAAGCAATTAGCGTAAGATCATGTAGCATACAGTTACGTATATAATATAGAACACGGCAGCCATTTTAATCTTGGATGATGTTGCAATATAGTTAATTGAAATGTTATAAATATTAATTAAAGTATAAACCATTATTGTTTATCTTGCATAATGAGTTTAATAAGAATTGTATAATAATTATGAAAGAATTTAACAAGTAAAACGATTCGCTTAGATTTGGCAATCGTAAATGTATTAATCATATGAAATTAAAGAAATTGAATTTATTATTAATTTAACAAAATAAATTGCTTTATCTTGGGAAATTATGAAACGTATTTAAGTAGCATTTATATAATGTAAGAAAATAAAATGAGTAAAACAAAATCAAAAATCTTTAGTTTGTAAAATAATTTTAAAAATAAATAATTTCGTATTTCGTCAATCATAATATGTATATAATCGGCAGTCCGGTCCTGAACAATCATACCGACTACATTTATAAATGACTAGCGGAGCCGGCAAACGTTGTTTTGTCCCCCACCTGGTCCCCACATCTGCTTACGGCACGGACTGGTCTGCTTCCCGCACTACCGTGCACCGGGGCTTGCGACCAGCGATATAGTTTGTACTCAACTAGCTATGTATATAAATTTTCATGGCGATCGGTTGAACGGTGTAGAAGTTGATGTGCTGTAGCGCCACCTAGCGAGTTACAACAAAGGGAA
>WYDF02123202.1:0-10097 GCA_009867245.2 Adranes taylori
GTAGTAAATGTAGTAAATGTAGTAAATGTAGTAAATGTAGTAAATGTAGTAAATGTAGTAAATGTAGTAAATGTAGTAAATGTAGTAAATGTAGTAAATGTAGTAAATGTAGTAAATGTAGTAAATATAGTAAATGTAGTAAATCTAGTAAATGTAGTAAATGTAGTAAATGTAGTAAATGTAGTAAATGTAGTAAATGTAGTAAATGTAGTAAATGTAGTAAATGTAGTTAATGTAGTAAATATAGTAAATGTAGTATGTTGTAGTGAATGTAGTGAATGTAGTAAATGTAGTAAATGTAATAAATGTAGTATTGTGGTAAATGTAATAAATGTAGTAAATTTAGAAAATGTAGTCAATATTCTTGGTACTTGCTGTCATACCTCCAAAGTGTCTGATTCTGCAATTCGATGTTGCATAACTTGCACACATAATACGTTTTGTCGTTTTTGTATCTGTTTTGCACAATCAGCATGTTAGTTTCTCAGACTTATTAGTTTTAGTCTTGTGATGATTCAGATAACAATGCTCCGGTATATAATTCGTGTATATGTAGAATTTCTCTTTAGTGAGACTTAATAATTTGGTCTTTGGTCAGATGTCAGGTCTATAATCTTTGACATGTTTTTGTCCTCGGACAATTTTTCATTTCTTTACTCTGACCTCATATTCCCATCTTCTTATTATTTGCTTCCTACGCTTTTTAGCTAGACCACAGGATGAGTTGGGACATATCAAATTGTAAATTACTGGTTGTGTAGCTCACTTTAAATTTTGTTGTTGTCCTCAATCCTAAATCCATAGACAATTGTAATTTTTCTTTGATTATGTGTTACAGAATTGAAACTTGTCAAAGCAGGATTCTGTTAATGCAATTGACCACTATACGGCTTTTATAATTCTAGTTCTTTGTAAATAAAATACTCCTGCATGAGCTCTCAGGGAATGAGAAAGAAAGTGACAGATTTCTATTATTCTAGACAAACTTAAGTCTATAGGTAAACATATGTATACGCAATAACAAAGTAAAATAATCTATATATTAATACGTGAAGAGCAAACTTTGTACCCTTTTTAAGCATATAGCGCGCACAGAGGAGTGTGAGATTTGGCATAGTTAAAGTTTATATGGAGAAGGTGTTGCAAATAGATTAAATTAAATAAAATAGAACATTCATTGTTTACGTTTATACTGCCATTGTCAAACACATAATAGTCTGTCATTTTTTTACTTTAATACATACCGCAGGGCTACGATCCCATTCAAGATTCGTGTAGTCAGTCAGCAGTCAACAGTCAGTATCATTTGACGCACGCTGCAATAAGGAGAATGCGCGCAAGAGGGGGAGTTATATTTAAAAGCTTTTTTAGAATGCTTCGACTAAAACATTGACGGGTCGGAGTGAGAGACAAAGAAGAAGGAATATATATTCGAATGGTGTTTCGTAATAGCAGGGAAAAATTAAAACTGAAAATAAATTGTATCAAAGAATAAATACAATACAAGCTGTAATTGTGCGTTTTTCAACTGTTACTATCATAAAATTTTTAATTTCATAGGTATTGCAAGGAACTAAGGCAATCAACACACGCTAATGACGTATTTGTTAGACCACTAGTAATATTTATTGTTCCTAATATCTGTAATACGTAGAATGGCTCGACTCGCGATTTTAATTGACAGCCAATGATAATTGTAATTAATTGTAATTCAAAATGTCCTAGGCTGTTTCATAGTATGCATTTAAAAAGATAATGATGAACTAAATATGATTTGATTTGATATTATTCGTTTTTCGGACATGAAGACGGTTCTTGAGTGAAACATCTCTTGTATTGCGACAAAACTAGAAATTACAGATGTCGCTGGTGGCTAGATTAAATTGTTGAACGGTGGTTAGATAACGAAAACAATATAATGTAGTCAAAGATAAGATAATGCATTTTTGAAGATGTAGAACCAATATTACATTATTATTCTGTTCAAATGCTACGGAAACATAAGTTATTCAACCAATCAGCGCAAAGCGCAAGCGAAATTTCTAAAGAGTCACTCCTCAAAATGTGGAGTCAGGAAATAAGAATAAATTACATATACGGAAATGCTGAATTTGCGATTTTTACGGAAGTAACACTTGGAGGCCAAAAATAACGTTCAAATACATCTCCAGGTGGAACTTCGATGATAAGACGTTGCATCGTAGCTTTGCCCGCAAATGCGTTAACAGACGCAAGTGTTCAATATTCTTTTTTGCGTACTGATCTCTTTCCGCTACATTGGTGTTAAACATCAAAGTTTTTTTGTCGTTCATTAGAGTTTTAATGGGTAATTGAGTAATGGAGTCATACCCAAATAATCGAGATCAATCTCAAGAAAAAATTAGAAATGTGTTTGGACGTAAACAATCTGACCGTAGACCGATTATATTAGACATAGGGAATTATATCCAAATTGGCAACAGCTTCCCAGCAAGTCGCATTAAAATTTAACATCGATGAAATTTAATTTACGACTAATTTAATTCCCAGCTGTAACCGTATGTAAAATAGCAGAAGAAATAGTTTATCGTCGGCAGCATTCCCACTGTTACAACATATATTTAAGGCAAACATTCCGTTGTGCCTAAAACGTAAGATCTGCGATTAATATGTCCTCCCGTTATTGACATATAGTTGACTATTGATGATAATGATGACTAATACGATGAAACCCCTCTTATGTATCCTCAGATAAAGAATGCAATTAGAGTCTTGATAAGATATGTCTAGCATTGTTTCCTAATTAGTAAACTATATTAGACCAGCCATCTTGCTGAAACTTAGTGGACGAACTTCGTCTGCTTATGCATCATGTCCAGTATTAGAGAGAAAAGTGGTCACTTAGCTTTAAAATTATCACCTAGAAGGTTTCGGTCGGTTTGTTAACTAGAAGAAGAAATCTGGACGCTACAGGTAGTTTAAAACTTTATGGGACAAAGCTACCATTGCAGGGGAAAATAAAATACATTGAATTAGTAATCGAGTCCAAATTCACCTAGAACCTGCAAATTGATAGAATCGAATACAGATCGGTTATAACTTTGGATATTTTAAAACGAATGTATGGCAAAGCATTGAGACAGAAGCCTAATGTCTAGCACTGTACAAGTTGGTTATCGAGCCATCCATAACTTCCGGAGCATTGGTTTGGCGGCAAAATACACTCCAGGTTAAGACAAGGCAGGAATTCTCTTTCATACAGAGAACTTTCTTTCATTATTTAATTTATTTAATTTATTTAATTTATTAAATTCATTAAATTTATTTAATTTATTTAATTTATTTAATTTATTTAATTTATTTAATTTATTTAATTTATTTAAATTATTTAAATTATTTAATTTATTTAAATTATTTAATTTATTTAATTTATTTAATTTATTTAATTTATTTAATTTATTTAATTTATTTAATTTATTTAATTCATTTAAATTATTTAAATTATTTAAATTATTTAAATTATTTAAATTATTTAAATTATTTAAATTATTTAAATTATTTAATTTATTTACTTTATTTAATTTATTTTATTTCTTTATTTCACTTATTTCATAATTTATTTCAATATCAAGTACCTAAACATTTTTAATTGTTTATGAATGTATTACTTCCCTATGTATATTTTTCAAACCATAAATACGTGCAAAGGAATGAAATCGGAATATAAATAATACGACGCATCTGACCGCCGGTTCTTTTTTTATGAAGCGTATGATTCGATTCATTCGGGTATCTGGAGTCCAATTGTGCTTTTCTCCCATTGCTGTTGTTGTTCTTATTCCCGTTGTTGTTAAAAGGATGAAGAAGAAAAAAAGGTTGAAAAGTACCCCTTTTGTTGCTTTATATTGGTTTTCATTATATTATCATGTTTTGCATTTGAATGCAGAGCAGGCATTAGAGAGATACAATTTTAAGAACCGAAAGATGTTATTCCTTAGAGGAAAATATCTTTAATAACTATAATATTTATAGTTTTAAGGAATTTGATGCAACAATTAATTTGATGTCTAACAATTTTAATTTGATTTTGTATAGTCGGAATTGCGCAAATATCTGAAGATGTACGAACGAGAACGCGGTGTATTGTTTATAAATGTACTGCACGTATATTACGATTTATTTACGTAACCACAAATGCTCTGACATTGACTTCGGCTGATGACAATTGCGACTCGAATATTTTATATGTTGCCTTTTTCTTTGGTAATATAACACTTTCACATTCTTTCGTCTAGTGATCCTAGTTTTCTCTGGATTTCTGCCGAGCATGGGACAAATTGTCCCATTCTCGGTAAGCGACAAAAGAATGCTTGAATAGGTGTTGGATGGATGGGAAAGAGAAAGTGTGCAGAATGTATGGAAACGTAGAGAAAACTTATGATTACTAGGTGAAAAAATGTGAAGGTGCTATATGACAAAATGAAAAGTTGCTCCATTCTTGGTAACGGGACAATTTTCCCATTTTCGGAAATCGCATATTTTCGGCATCGCATTGAAAACGGGAAACTACTGCGACCAATTTGTAGATAAAATAAATTTGTAAAATTAGCCTTATGTTACACTTGCGTGGTTTCAACCTTATGAACCGGGGACGAGTCGAATTGAAACATCCATGAAGAAAGCTATGATGAAGAAGATTAATTTTAACTCCGGGATCTACAAATTAAAGAAGTGTCTACCTGCTGGCCGAAACCATGAGATCTGTGGAGTTTGAGGGTACTCACCCATTACAGAGGCTCCTGAAGCATCAGTAGACAAAATTATGGTGTTTTGGCGCATATACGTTTTGTCCCACGTCTAGCTGGTGAAGAGGATTAGCTCCCATCTTTGTTAAAATTACATTCGTTCGTGAGAAAATGTACTCTTCGGAGGTGCTATATCTGTAAGTTGAGCTCGTTTTAAGCCATTTGTTGTATCGATTCGTGATTGAAATCTGTTCTACAGAAATCTTGTCCATAGTGTTCTTCAAATTTTGCTGGTTCCGCATTTTGCTGATCTGTACGTTCCTGGAACTATTGATAGTTGACCATAATAATCTGTTTGTTAATAGTTAAAAATTTCTTACAACTTAAAGGAATTTAGTTGGGTTAGACGGCCAGAATTACTACTTTAAAAAGCTCAAGCACCCGAGTAGTCAAAACGCGCCATTGTGAATATGTTATTATATCTGAGCCGTTTCTATTTCATCTTTTCTTTCTTACATCTCTCCTTCGTCCTGCTATCAACACCTATCACAATAAATAAACTTAATTTCCTTTATCCGTTCTAACAAGCCTATAATCGACCTTGCTAATCTTCTGTTTACCCATCTTTCTACTCATGTTTCTCTTCTGATCATACTACCCATTGTTTTGCTTTTATTTATTCCATATCCATTCTAAAACTTCCCCACTCTTCCTTCTTTCTATTCTGTCAACAGTACAGACTTTACCAATCTGTCGACTCACTTTTCTTTCGAATCGCTTTCACTATTCGTACTTCACTATCGCCTTAACTCATTGGATTCATTTTTATACGTTGCCTTTCTTGTTTTGCCACACAAAATCTTCATTCTTTCGTCTAGTGATCCTATCTTTCTCTGGATTTCCATACATTCTGCACATTTTCTCTTTACCTTTGAAACATTTCTTTTTCGCTTACCGAGAATGGGACAATAATGGGACAAGTTGTCTATTCTCGGTAAGCGGAAAACGAATGTTTGAATACGTGTTGGAAGGGACAAGTTGTCCCATTCTCGCCGTAATGATTGCTTTAGCAATTCCAATCTTATGTGCAAATTAGCATCCAAAAGTGACCATACAATTGAGTCCATTGCACTGAAATTCGCAAAGTAGGGCGACCAACTTGTAGATAAAATTGAATTATGTAAAATGAGCTTTGCGCCACACTTGCGTGGTTTTAACCTTACGAGCTGGCGATGAGTCTGATTGAACGTCCATGAAAAAGTGTTACGCTATTGAGGCCTCCGCAGGCTTTTTGTTTTATTTTAGCTCCCTGATTCACAAAATAAAGAAGTGTCTTCCTCTTCCTGCTGACGGAAAGTATGTCCGAAACCATGAGATTTACGGATTTTGACGGTGCTCATCAATTCCAGAGACTCCTGAAACATCAGTAGATCAAATCCTATTGTTTTGGCGGTTCTATTTGCTCCACGGTCAAGAACGCCTAGTTGATGAAAAGGATTGGCTCTCATCTTTCAACTACGGCCCGACGTTGGAGTTGAAATCACATTCGTTCCCGAGAAAATGGACTATTTAGAGCTTGTAGAGCCCTAAATTGTGCTCGTGCTTTGACCTTTATTGCATCGAATCAGGATTGAACCCTGTGTTGCAGGAATCTTGTTCATAGTGGTCTTCACATTTTGCTCGAGTCGCATTCTGCTGATCTGTCGATTCCTGGAACTATTAATTGTTTATCATAATAAATTTTTTCCAACTTGTAAGTTATTTAGTTGGGTTAAATGCCCAGAATTTTTACTTAAAATAAGCTCAAGCCCCCGAGTAGTCAGAACGCGCCTATCACCCAAGTTGTGATTATGTTATTATATCTCTGCCTTTTCTATTTTATCTTTATTTTCTTAATCTCTCTAAAGTTCTTCATTCTGTTCTCAACACCTATCTCAATTAATCAACTTACTTTGTTTTATTCGTTCAAAGAATCATATAATGGATCCTGCTAATCTTCGTTTACCCATGTTCCTACTCATGTTTCTCTTCTGATCATACTACCCATCTTTTTGCGTTTTTCATTCCATATCTATTCTGAAACTTCCACACTCTTTCTTCGTTCTTTCCATTCTACTAGCAGTACCGCCTTCACCAATCCGTCAGCTTCATCTCCAATCACTTTTTTTTCGTACTTTGTTATTTTTTTAACTCATTGTATCCAATTTTTCATACGTTGTCTGTTTCGTCTTGCCATACAACACCTTCACAATCTTTCGTCTCGTGTTCTATCTTTCTCTCTTGCTCTGTGTTTCCATACATTCTGACAGGTTGGATGGATGGGAAGGCGATCCCATCCATCCAACATCTACTCAAACATTCTTTTGTCGATTACTGTCAATGGGACAAGAAGTTGACCATTCTCTGTAAGCGAAAACAGAATGTTTAAAAAGATGTTGTATGTGACAAGTTGTCTCATTCTCTCATTCCAAACTTGTGTGGCAATTAGCATCCAAAAATGACCATATGATGAAGTCCATTGCATTGAAATACGGAAAGTAGGGCGACCAACTTAAAGATATAATTGAATTTGGAAAATTAGCCTTGCACTACACTTGCGTGGTTTTAACCTTACGAGCCGGCAATGAGTCTTACTGAAACGTCCATGAAGAAGTATTACGGTATCGAGCAGACTTCAGGCCTCAGGCGAACTGGCTTCAGCGATTTCTTGCTTTATCTTAACTCCCTGATCCACAAAATAAAGAAGTGTTCGCCCATTGCATAGGCTCCTGAAGCATTAGTAGACAAAATCTAATTGTTTTGGTGGTTCTATGTTTGCACCACGGTGAATAACATCTAGTCGATCTTTCATCTACAGCCCGATGTTGTAGTTGGAGTCGCATGCGTTCGAGAGGAACTGTACTATTCGGAGCTTATAGAGATTTCTCGTTTTGAGATATTTTTTGCAACGATTTTGGATTGAAACCTGTCTTATAGTAATCTTGTTCATAATGGTCTTCAAATTTTGCTAATCTGCCAGTTCCTGGTACTCTTGAGAGTGCGCCATAATAAACTTTTTCTAACTAGAAAGTAATTTAATTGGCTTAGGAACTCAGAAATTTTACTTTATCCAAGCTCAAACCCCCTAATATTTAAACGGCGCCACTGTGCATGTGATATTATATCTCAGCCTTTATAGTTTAATTTTCCTTCCTTATATCTTTCCTATGTCCTTCATTCTGGTCTCAACACCTATCTCATGTAAGCAACTTTCTTTGCTTTATGAGTTCAAGCAATCCAACAATAGATCATCTTATTCATCTTTCTACACATCTTCCTCCTGATCTTCCGACCATTCTACTCATATTTTTGCGATTACTTTATTCCATGTCCATTCTAAAACTTCCAGACTATATCTTACTCTTTTCCATTCTATCAGCATTACCGCCTTCACCAATCTATCAACCTCATCTTGAATCACTTTATTTGTACTTCATACCATCTATTTAACTCATTGCACCCAAAATTTGTAGCTATTTAGATCCTACATTACGATTTCACTTAGTTTTGATCTTTCAATCCTAAGGATTATTTTATGTATCCTATTTGCACTTTTTCAAAGTTTTCTCTTTCCCTCGCTGCTTACATCATTATTATATTTAAAAATGATCAATATTTGGAAATTTATTTAATAATTATATTAATATTTGTTCTAAACCCAACCCTGCGCAGTTGAAATAAGCACGAATTTGGCATTTCTATCCAACCTCTAACTTATCTCATAATTTTGACTCCTTCTATTCCTACTGTTCAATTTTATTTAGATCCTACTTCTTACGCCCACTTGTAAATTTCTATAGGAAGTAATCAGATTTCCAGAACAAACAAATTTGCTTGAACTACAACAAAACGGGAGCAAAACAGAAAAAAAGATATCTATATACAGGCTTAAAGTGAGAGAAAGGGATTTAGTTGGGGGTAGGAGAGAGATGAAAAGAAATGAACCCGAAAGCTTTGTGCCTTGTAATAGCAATTTACATAATTGTGGACGGTGCTTTTTTCTTTCGAATCTAAAAGAGGGAGACACGTATTGCCTTTTTCTCGTACAGGAATAAAGGGAATTAAGGCGAAACATTTACTTATATGATTGAGTTTTATACAATCTTATTGTGCTTTTTGAGGAAAGAAAAGATTGAAGTCATAGGAATATGTAAGTTCCCCACGCGGTCAGTATGCATAGCAGGAAACCTATGTAAGTTCTTCATGCGAATAGAAATTATTTTCCACGAAAAAAAACTATATTATCTATATAGATCTAATTGTACTAAAAAGCACATATATAAACATCATAAATTTCCATTACATCTAGTACAAATTAGTTTAACGTATTCGGATTGGGACAATAGTGAGTCTGTTTCCAATAACTCGCTGTGAATAATAGGTAAGAATTTGAAATTTTAGGCCTGTTATACACTGCAAAACAC
Source organism: Adranes taylori (assembly GCA_009867245.2). Taxonomy (NCBI): domain Eukaryota; kingdom Metazoa; phylum Arthropoda; class Insecta; order Coleoptera; family Staphylinidae; genus Adranes; species Adranes taylori. The sequence continues at coordinate 9,188 of WYDF02123202.1, forward strand.
GCATTTTCTAAAGTTTTGTCAGATATACAGGGTTTTTCAGGTGTTATTGTTAGAGGATAGCCAACGGTTTCAAATAAAACTTTTTGATGTAACACCTTTTTTTAACAGCCTGGATATCAGAAAATATTTTTATAAGATGCGTATTTGGCACACCCCAAATACGCCCCCAAAATTTGTATTTGTACCTATCAATTTTACCTATCATACTCACTGAGTTATCGGAAACGGACGTACCATTGCGCCACCCTCTATATCTATTATTTTAAAATATTTTTATAACACTTTATCTCTTTCCTGTCGTTTCCTCAGTGTTTGAGGGTCGTGATCTTAAACACGGTTGACAAAGTCTCTCCACTGGCCTCTGTCTTCAGCGCTCCTAAATGCCCCGTAGAAGGTGATGTTCAAAGCTTGCTGCATTTGGTCCGACCATCTCTTCCACGGCTTCTCTTTCCAGGCACATTTCCTAACACGATCAACCTTTCCAAATAGTCGCCTTTCCTTCTGGCTATATGTCCGAAGAATTCCAAAGTTCTCCTCAAACTGATGTCAGATAATCTTCTTTTAATTTTTAATTCTTCAATAATAGAAACTTCGTCCTGTGCGCCGTCCATGGGATGCGGAGCATCCGCCTCCAGCACTACATCTCGAATGCGTCTATCTTGTTCCTTTCTGCTTTCCAGAGGACCCAGGTTTCAGCGCTAAAGACAAATATCGAAAAATCAGACTTCGGCCCAGCCTACTTTTGACACTGTGATTGAGCGGTCTTTCCATACCTGCGTCAGTCTTCCAATTGTGCATTTTGACTTATTTATTCTATGCTCAATTACAGCTTTGCAGGCGCCATCACTGCTAACAATAGATCCCAAGAAAGTGAATTTGTCTACAAACTCATATGAGTTCAGTACACCCG
>WYDF02123213.1:0-10097 GCA_009867245.2 Adranes taylori
AATATACGTTGGTGAGGGGAAAAGAGGGGAAATATTTGATAATTTTAATGGTGGCCTGGGCACCATACCTCTTAACAGCATGTTTCAAATCTTTAGGTTTTCGCAATTTTCGAATAGCATTACGCGCTTTTACGACAACTCCGCTACGAAGGGCCATCGATTTCAGCTTTGTACTTTCATCGTAGATCTAACGAATAAGGCTTTTTCACCAAACGTGGATTCTCGTGATTTCAGTGTTTGCCAAGCAATCTTCCAACACTTTGACGATCGTCGACACTCTTCAACTGCGAATATGCAATATCGTGTTCTTTACAGGCTGCGTCCAATGGATCACCACGTTCTAAGCGTTTGTATAGTTTAGTAGCAGGACAGGAATATTGATATGACGGTGGATGTCATTCAATCGGTAACTTGCTAATTAACGTATTAACTAAACCTTCACCTTTCGACTAATACATTTAAACTGAAATCTGAGTTTGTGCTTGCTATATATATATATGAGACCAGATTTTTTTGCGATTAAACCATGCACAGACATTGTCGTCATGCCTGCTATTAAACAAAGTGAACAATTACCTGTGATTAATATGGATTCGTTGGAATCATCGAGTGAGAAGAAGAAACAAAGCCACGGATCTCTTCTTCCACATTCGATTCGCAGACTTATTGTAGGATCTTCGGGCTGCGGAAAGACAAACGCGATGTTTACTTTACTTTACACGCCGAACGGATTACGATTGAGAACATTTACGTTGACTCGAAATCTTTATATCAACCTAAGTATCAGTTTCTTGCAAAAGTGCTGAATGGAATCAAGGAAGTAAAATATTTCCATACAACGAAAACACAAAAATTCTAGCACCGAATCACATACAAACTCGATTTTCATATTTGACTATATTTCTTGTGAACGTGAGGAAAAAATAAAAGAATACTTTTCCATGGGTCGACATAAGAATATCGATTCTTTCTACTTGACGCAAACTTATACCGCTATTCAAAAACAGCTGTCGCGATAACGGAAATTTTATTGTACTTTTCAAAATGGATGATTTAAATCGTTATCGGAATAAGTTTGATCAGTTTATAGTTGTTGATGAGAATCAAAAAAATCAGAATGAATAAAGAACGCGAGACTTTACAGAAAATTGCAAACTTCGTAATGTTATATGCAAGAGAGCACTTGCATTAAAACCTGGAATCGACGAAGAAGATGCAACTTTAAAGAAACTATACAAACTAATCTTGGATCCATTAGAATCTATATCGGCTTCGATGAGTCGAGATGAAAAGAAAACAGATAAAATTCTGCGCAAAAAATAAAAGACGAGGAACCCGGCGAAGAATTTAAGAAACCTACTATATCATTATTAAATCATAGAATTCCTGCGCGCAGTTCAAGACGGTTAGTTTAAATAAATCAACTTCAGATGCTGCTCTAAATCGTTTTCTCCTAGAATATCCGCCGATATCCGTCACGAGAATATATTGAAGCGATATTAACAAATAATGGATATAAGAGAAACTATTCAAACGATTTAGTTTGCAAGGTTCTTATAAATGGTGGAAGTTACTGCAAGATGTAACTGTTGAATATATTATTATGTTCCTCGAATATTTGGAATGCGACCGATAGCAGTTGAGATAAAACATGAGAAAACTCTACTTGATACAGTTTTTTCGCATATTAAAGTAGCTGGTAAACGTAAATTTAAAATTGGTGATACTGTACGCATTTGAAAACAAAAAGCACTATTTGAGAAGGGTTATACTCCGAATTAGTCAACGGAATTATTTACGATTGCTCGCGTGAAATTATCAAATCCAACTGTCTACCTACTTGAAGATCAACACAAGAAACCAATATTGGGTGCATTCTACGCGGAAGAATTGAAACGAACAATATATACCGATGCCTATCTGGTTGAAAAATTCATATGTGGGAAAGGTTATAAACTCTACGTGAGATGGCTTGGACTTCCAAATGATCATAATAGTTATATAAATAAGTCAGATTTATTGTAATTTTTTAGAGAAAAAATTTATATTTTAAAAATAAAACACTTGTTTCATTTACTTAACCCCCTACAGCATAGGGGCTTGCTAATCTAGAGTTAACTGTATATTATTTGTCTATACCTATATTTTCTTATATATTTCTCGATGACTCATGGTAGTTGCATATTGCTACCCCCTTCATCTAATAGGGACTTAAGTGTATATTATTTGTTTTATCATTTAATTTCCAAACCAAATATTCATTTTTCGTTCTTTGCCACGCTATACGAATATGTCATCATTATTTCTACGAATGTTATTCATGTTAAAACTGCAATAATATTTTTTCTAGAAGTTGTTTGTTAGACTGGATGTTTTCAAACGATATTATTCATGTTTGTTCATGTTAAATTCGCAAAAATATTTTTCCTAAAAGTTGTTTGTAGTCCGGATGTTTTCAGATTGTTTCCGCACGTTCTCTCGGCGAATATAAAGCGCTGACTAGCAGTTATAAAATCATTTAACGCAAAGCAGTGTTCGAGAGCAGACGTGTTTTTGAAATAAAATAAAATCGAAAATCATCATGTCGCTAGTACAAGAAGTATTTAATGTTGTGTCTGGTGTGCCAGACGTAGAGTATTACATTTTTAATAAACCGAACGCTAATGGATGAAGAATTTTGGTCCAAGGCTCATGATGTTGCTACATTTTTGGAATATACAAAAACAAGAAAAGCAATAAGAAATCACGTGATCGAAGATTGGAAGTGCACTTGGGACGATTGTAAGGCAGGAACGAAACGTTACGGCCTTTCTTTACCATCGAATTGGCAAGATAATACGATTTTCATATCCGAGCCAGGACTCTACTCATTAATTTTGAAATCGAAAAAGAAAGAAGCAGTTGAGTTCACGAAATGGATCTTTGAAGATGTTTTGCCAGCGCTTCGAAAGAATGGTCGCTATTCGATTCCTCAAGATGAAAACGATGCGCTGACCCAACAACTAGCTATTGTAAATAATGAAAATGATTAATTACAAACGAAAATAATAGCTTGTGAGAATAAAAATGATGATTTGAATAATCAACTGACGATGGCGACTAAAACAATTACGAATGTCAATGAAAACACTATACGTGTATATTATATTGCAAAACAAACTCAGGAAAATGTAGTCGCTTTAAGTCATCGGATCGCAGATATTGCTCAAGATGTTATTGCGAAACCGTCAGATACTCGTTTACTGAATGAATTATCGAGATCTTCAATCGAATCAGTATTCAATAATGATAAATTAATTTCACTCGATGTCAGAGACGACGAGTCAATAAGGCATTGAAATGGCTCTCGCTAAAGTATCCGAATGTTCAGCCCGTGTACCGTTAATCATGTGTACCGAATGAATTGAATGTTTTGAATTGTTTAAAGGAACAATTTAAATGGAACAATATAAAGTTTGCAGCAAAAAATAATAGAACCACTATAGTTAACAATGAGAATATTAAAATGTACATAAGACACTATATTAAAATCATGATATAAATTTAATTTATTGTATATTATTCAAATTTCTATTTACTTTATAACCAACTGTTGTACTATTATTATTAGTTAATCTATACACGATTCCTTCTTTAAAGATTTCGCAATTTGAATAGTGCACATTCCGAGTTTGCATTCATGGAATATTCCGATGTTTATAGCTTGGAATTTCATCTACGACTGAAGTCGATTTCTTTCTTATTCCGCTGTCGCGTTTACGTTTTCCATTGGTTTCAGACTTTTACTTTTTCCATTGGTTTCAAACTTTTATTTTTCGGTAAAACCAATTATTTTTACTATTATTATTATTAGTTAAAAATTTCTATAAATACTCCGCTCATCTTCAGTCATATTCTTTTGTACTTTAGTAGGGAAAGCGTGTACATCGAATTTTGAACGTATTGTTCGAAAAAATGAATCCAAGTTCTGTTATTGTTTCAGACGAGATGTATACTTGCAATCAGTGCTATAACACCTACAAGTATCTTCATGATCTCCGCCGGCATGAAAATTATGTTTGTCGCGCGACAAATCGCGTTCAATGTTTGTTATGCGATGCGATTTTCAGGCGTCAAGATAATTTGAAAGACATCTAAAGAATAATCATCGCAATTCCGAAATATTATGCGACGAGTGCGGCGTACGATCGAGTTCTGGCGTTGAGTATCTAACGACTTTGAAAACACACAAGCGAACTCATCGGCAGCTGGACAACCCGAAAAGAAACAACTGCGAATTTCTTGCGATCCTTGCAATATGGAATTTATTTCGCCAAACCTTTGCTGGACATTTACGATCAATCGAACATTCCAGGAAACAATTAAATCCGATAGGCCATGGATTGTATTCGCTAAAGTCGGCGTTTAAGAATCGATGAAGACACATGTACTATCGTTATGGAAAAATCATTTGAATTATGGAGGTGTCAAAACAAATATTGAATTTTTCCGGTTGTACATGAAGCCTGATGTTACCGTAGCTCAAGATCTTGCGTCAGAATTGCGATCCTTCAAGACCAAGTTTGAAATTATTGTTCCCGATACTGATTTGAGCGAAGTTTACGACAAGTTGTGCGCTATAATTAAAAGAAAAGCAGAAGAATATCAAGAACGTGAAAGCGGTTGGACGTTAGTTGGTGTTGAATATGTAGATGTCAATATAAATAAATATCAACCGATTGCTGGATCTTAGTATTTGGAATTTCCACTGCCTATTCAAAACAAGAAAGCTACGATTAATATCAAGAATGAAGACGACGAAGCTTGTTTTGCGTGGTCGGTAGTTGCTGCGCTACATCCAACAACAACGACATGGCGCAAATATGATCCATCAAATTATCCGCATTATTCGACGGTATTGAAATTGGCAATATAATGTTTCCAATGAAATTGTGCGATATTAAGAAATTTGAGGAATTGAACGAGATTAGTGTAAATGTTTATGGATTGGAGAAAAAAAGAAAAAGGAATAGACTATTGTTGGTCCTCTCCATTATACTTACCTTAAACGTGAATGACACGTTAATTTACTTTTATTAGAAGACGATTCACAATCCCATTATGTTTTGATTACTAACATGTTTCGGTTATTAAGCACATTTCATTTACACAACATGCAAAATATATTTGTGATGGTTGTTTAATTTTCTTTGATTCTCCGGAAAAGCTTACTTGTCAGCATAAATTGATTGCAATCATATTAAATGTATTTTCCCTACTCCGAATCCAATCAAATTACGTAATGGACTTGAACGTTCAGGGAACGTATTCGAATTTTCAGATCATAAAAATAAAATTAAAGTACCTTTCGTTGTTTATGCTGATTTTGAGGCAACTCAAGAGCCAATTTCGACTTGTGCTCCATCTTCAACTACTTCGCCTACTCTTTCGCATATTTAATTAAATGTAATTATAATGATTCCCTTACAAAATTTGAGTCTTTTACTGGTTTAGATTGCCCACGGGTTTTTATTGAATATTTAAATAACGATGCAGTTCGTTTATTCAAAGAGCATCTACTGCCTATTGTTTCTATGAATCCTCTAACTCCTTCACAACAATTTGTTTATTATTCATCAAACACTTGCCATATTTGCGAAAAAGACATTAAAGTAAGCGATAAAGTTCGCGATCATAACCATTTAACTGGTGAATACGTTGGTCCGGCATGTTCAAATTATAATCTATACTATAAAATTCCAAAATTCTTGCCAATCTTTCTTCATAATCTCAGTGGATACGACACGCATTTATTTATTAAAGATTTAGCAGAAGCCATTGAAGAAATTGAAGTCTTAGTTCAAACGAAAGAACGGTATATTGCATTCTCGAAAAAATTAGATGTTGAAACCTATAAAGATAGAAGTGAATACGAGAGAGCTCATTGTTTGGAACTCCGATTTCTCGATTCAGCTCGTTTCGTGAATAGTTCTCTTGAAAAATTTGCCAGCAATGTAAAGCCTGAACAATTTGTTGAAGTACGCAGATCCTATCCGAATTCAGAACAATTTAATTTAATTACCCGAAAAGGCGTATTCCCCTATGAATATCTTGATTCCATTGAGAAATTTAATGATATTAGTTTACCGGTGAAATGATTATTTTATAATAATTTAAATCAAACGAATATTTCAGACGAAGACTATTCGCATGCTCAAACAGTTTGGAATAAATTTAATTGCGCAAATTTAGGTGATTACATGTGCTTATATCTAAAGACTGAAGTACTTCTCTTGGCTCATGTATTTGACAAATTTGGAGCTGTATGTTTTTATGCATATGGATTGTATGCAGCGCAGTACTATACTGCTCCAGGTCTATTGTATTCTGCCGGCTCAAATATTAAAATTAAATTATTCACAGATATTGAAAAATTACATTTCATTAAAAAATCTATTCGTGATGGAATATCGACTTGTATGCATCGTCATGCTAAAGCCAATAATCGATACATGACTACTAATAAAGAATATAGTTATGATTCTCCGAAACCAATATCATATCTTGGTTATTGGGATGCGAACAATTTTTATGGTTGGGGTCTATCTCAACCTTTACCGGTGACTTGGAATTTTTATCATAAGCTGAAATTGAAAATTTAGATATATTGAACGTTTCTCCGGATTCTCAAGTTTGAGACATCTTGGAAATTGATGTTGAATATCCTAAAGAAATACATGACGAACATAACGATTTACCGTTCTTGACAGAGTTAATGAGTTGCACCTACATCTAAATTCAATCAGAAAAAATTTATGTCGAATTTACAAAACAAAGAAAAATATGTTGTTCACTATCATGTAGTTTAACAAGCAATTGAACATGGACTGAGATTGACTAAAATTCATCGAGTTTTACGTTTCAAACAATCGAAATGGTTAGAACAATACATTTCATTAAATACCACGATGCGTCACGCTGCTGCAAATAGTTTTGAAAAGGATTTTATAAATTGATTAATATCGCAATTTTTGGAAAATTGATTGAAAATGTAGAAAACGAAAATATATTAAACTGGTAACATCATGGGAAGATGATGTTAATCATCGTGGAGCACGAAGCTTAATAGCAAACTTGAATTTTAGAGATATGGTAATTTTTTCTGAATATCTTGTTGCAATTCACTTATCTCCTGTTAAGTATGTTTATGCCAAACCAATTTACATCGGTTTTCCTGTTCTCGAAGTATCAAAATGGTTAATGTACGACTTTCTCTATAAATTAATTAAACCAACTTATGGTTCTAGAGCTCGCCTGTGCTATACGGACACTGATTCATTCACGTTGCATATTCAGACCTATAATTTATATAATGATTTGAAGTTAAATATTGAACGTTTTGATACTTCCAAATTTTCTTCGTCCAATCCTGAGCAAATTTCGCTCTTTACTAAGGCAGTTCCTCGTCATATGAAAGATGAATATGCAGGGTCTTATAATATTCCTACTTCTATTTTATCCGAGATCTCAATCAACAATTTGGAAATTGAAGAAGAAGAAGACTTTTAGTTTCTATTTATTATATTTTATTGGATTATATTTAATGTATTGTAAATATTATATACTGTAGAATAAATATGAGATTATATTTCATTGTTTTATTTAGTTGCCTATCATTTGATCTTTTTTTGACTGAAATCGGTTTATAAGATATCTAAAAACATTATAATTAAGTCATATTTTTCACTGAAAACATTATAGTAATATTTTCGAAAAAATTTTAGTACACCATTAATTTTATAGTTACGAATCTATTTATAGTTACAATTTTAGTTATTTTTTTATTACATAACCTCAAAATTTTATGGTCCACCATCTTGATTATCAAACACAAATGCGTGCAACTATTTATATTCGACCACACATATAGTTACAAATCTAGTTCTTTTTTGTTTTAAATCTAGTTATTTTTTCGAACTAAAATTTAAAAATTTAATCTTGATTTTTCGTTTAAAACGAGTTAGGATAGGTCTCGGAGGCTGCTTTAGAATCGGTAGTCAGCTACTACTTTTATAATAAAAGCAATTATGATAAGTTTTCAGTGAATTAAGATAAGACACAATTCATTGGAATTTATTTATTCATTTTTTCGAAGCATGTTCATATATGCAAAACTACATCATATATTAAGGCTGTGACAATACTATTTCATTATGTTCTAGTTTGGAAGAACGCAAATCTTATCTTAACACATCCATCAACTCTAAATAATCAAGGGTTGACCTGATAGAACTTTTCGACAAGTGTAACAACTAGAGAAATCATCTGAACTTTAAGAAAAATTTATCGTCGTTTGAAATAATACATCGAAGATATTGATGCTGCAAGCAATAGAAATCAACAATAAACAAATGGTAATACAAAGAACATTAATGTATTTAAACATTCAAACAAAACAAATGTAACTTAGTAATAGCAAATGTAAAACGATTTATCTCAAAATTGTTTCAAACAAATACAAAAGTAAGCTTCTAATTTGTCTACTAAGCTACTAACATTTTAATTAATGACTTTGGAGAAAAGTATAATTACTTGATCAAGCAAATTTATACATTGATGATCCTGAAGTTATGGAACACATCCGTAATGTGTCCTGCTTAGCACATCTCCCTGCTTATGCTACGGACAAGGGATGATTAAACATCAAGAAACATCTCGAATCATCATCAATCAGATCATAGAAACATCATCAAAATAGTGCAATGGGACATTTTAATGATTATTTTGTTGAACAAAGAAATTGGTGAAATGTGGATTTGTTACAATGAAAACACAACGCAATACAAATTCTTTGGAGGTTTGGCATAACCGACTTAATCGAGGTGTTGCAAAATACCATCCTAAAGAACAGAGTAAGTATTATAATTTTGTTTCCCCTCAAGTTGAGCTAAATATAATGCCACGAAAAGGGAGTTAGTTGGCTCCAAAAAAAAAAAAATGTTTAAAAAAATCCAAAAATAATGCGATCCAAAGAAAATGTTAATATAGATAAATGTATTAAAAGCATACTAGATAAATTTGTTAACAATCAAATTAACATAAGAGATTGTTTCAATAAACTTAAGTACATTATTAAATTTTATTCGAAATTAAACGACAAACCAAATTGACCCTATATTTTTTGAATTCATGTATTTTTGCGTAAAGGTGCCGATGCCGTGACGAGTTGGTACATCTTAAAATAAGTCCTCAAAAATGCCTTTTTCATTTTTTTGTCATAAATCCAATATGGCGGAAATGCGCCATTTTGTATGTTCAGAACTTAAGATTTTATACTGGTAGGCTTACATTTTGCATACATACAGTACTTAGTAATATGCGTCGAATAAAATAGATCCCACGTCTCCAACTGATATAAAACACGATGTTGCCTCGTTTAAAGTTCAACAAACATTTCGGTATATCTCAGAAACTATAAAAGCTAGGATATTTAAATAAACTTTATTGTATAGGCTACCAAAATCCCCATCGATTTTATTTGACACTTTTTTCTAAAATCACAATTTAACATAAATACACGGTCCTCTTTGTCTTGCAAATTTTGCGGTTCGTCTTCTCAAAAACTGTGCCTGTGTTTTTTTACATTTATTGTATCGAAAACAGTAAGAGAGTTAAATAAATTTGACCAATGTTAACAATTCAATATACTGAACCTATTTTTGGCAATAATTTTTTTTTTAACTTTGAATTAACAGCCTGTTTATTTTTATATATTTCACTAGCGGCAAACGTTGTTTTGCCCCCCATCTGGGCACCATATTTGTCAACGGCGTGAACAGGACCGCTATCCGCACTACTGTGGCCCGTGTTCCCTTATTCCAGTGTTACCATATTGCCGTGCTCCCATATTCCCGTGATCCCTTATTCCTGTGTTCCCATATTCCCGTGCTCCCATATTCCCGTGATCCCTTATTCCTGTGTTCCCATATTCCCGTGTTCCCATATTCCCGTGTTCACTTATTCCTGTGTTCCCCTATCCCTTATTCCCGTGCTCCCATATTCCCGTGATCCCTTATTCCTGTGTTCCCATATTCCCGTGTTCCCATATTCCCGTGTTC
>WYDF02123235.1:0-10097 GCA_009867245.2 Adranes taylori
ATCACATTATTCTGATTTGTGTGAACGTAATTTTTAATTGCAAAATTGAAAAATGTTACTATCATACGACAAGATCTGTATATATATATACATATATATATAGATGTATGTATATATATATATATATATATATATATATATGTATGTATATATATGAGTTTTATAGGTTTCACAACCGAAATCCCGACAGCTTAAACCCAGACTTTAAAATCCTGACAGCTAAAATCCCGACAATATATAACCTCCACGGTGCAAAAAACCGACGTGAAAAATTTATTATTTTATTAACCTTTTCAATATTTACAAAAATATATTAATATGATTAACCTAATTAACTCATAAAGTAGGAAGCGGCATTGACGTAATTAACATATAAAGTACATACTTGAAATGTCAAAATAACACACCAAAATAATATAAAAAATAGCACTATACCATAGTTTTAAAATATTTAGAACTACTACGGAATAGCAAAATCACGGAAATACTACGGGCAATATGACGGAAGTAATTCATAATAGTTGTATTTGGGCGATCATTAACAATGGTCATTATGCTGTTTTCTCGATCATCAGCAGCTTTTCTACGTTTGAGCAATGGCTGGCTATAAATGACGGATTCGCCTTGATTTTCTACTTCCTGTTATTCTTTTTGAAATTCTTCAGTTATTGTATAAACCCCAACATGTGTTCCCCCGATAACACATTCCCATCTTATGTGCCAAGCCACTACGATGTTTTGCGTCGGCGGAATTTTCGAAAGAATTGAATCCTAAACGACCACAATGTTGGTGGAAGTAATGGTGGAGATCATAGTATAATATCCATATGCATAAGACGCCTTACTCTTCCATGTACTTAATTATTTTCAAACCAATCTATTACATCATCAGCTTTCCTGGGTAAATGTTATTTGAGAACATCGAAGATTTCTGAAATTTCGTCAGGTGCAATGAATGCTAAAGCACTAAATGACAAAGAGGTAAGCTAAACTTCTGGAAGGAAATTCACTTTTCGTGGAAATACTAACTTTGGTGGCGGTACAATTCATTTAGAAGGCGGAGCTTGTTTACTACAAGTTTCAGACTCCTAGCATGCCAAGGTCCTCATCTACGTCATCTAGCCATTTAAATTTAGGGCGGCCCACGGATCTTCTTCCTACGGGTCTTGAGGTAAGAACATTTTTGACACCTGTTGGTCTCTGAACGCGGCCGAGCCTTGATGTCTGACATCATCGATAGAACGATATTGATTATTATTCGCCACTCATTGTTCTCGTGTACAGCACCAAAAATCATGCGAAGAAGTTTTCTCTCCAATGCGCACAGTGTATTATTCTCTTCTTTCCTGACTGTCCAGGTTTCTGAGCTACAAGACCACTGGTTTTATACACAAAATTTTTCGTGGCATTGTTTACTGCTAATTTCAAGTCCGTTAAGTGATACGTGGTTTCAATTCAATTTCTTCCGCAAAATCTATTAAATCTTCAAACATGCACTAAAAGATTTCTTGGCGTTTACTAGACATTAATGCAAACACTAAAGGAAGAACACGTAAATTTTCATTTCCAACAGGTGCGTACGTGGTATGCAAATAAAAAATATTTGGCACTTTTTTAAACGTACCATCCATGATCCAGTAAAGTGCCGATGACAAACGCTCTATGTTTGGCTTGGTTGTAAATATCAGAGTTCGTTCGTCACGCACTGTAGAGTCTTTAATAAGAAACAATTAATTCCGCAACGTTTTACATAAAATATCATGAATTTCCAGATCTTAAACGACTAAAATTCTAGAAGTTATTCTCCTATTCTAAGATAACTGATTTTCAGACGTTTGTTTAAATAATTTGACACGGTGCAACATGCAACATTACTTTGGTTTGCACATTCCAGAAACAGCACTAGCTTGCGGAGAGTGACTTATTGTGGTCTAAGATATTTAGATGACAATGCCACGTTCATTGTTGCACATCCGATTTCCGCGATTCACAACATCACTAATTCTTGTTTCCAGGATAACTTTCTTCCACTATTATGTAACCATAACCATTAATCTTTCCACATTCTTTTTGGGACAATACAAAATCACAAACTTCATCGATGCTTGTTAGGGATGAACTAACTAAAAATTTTGGTTTTTACAGCCCAAAGTAATCTTATTACTACATGAGGTTTAAGCTTATATTTTAATCCCCAGACGGAAATGTTTATTTAGGTGTAGATATAAAGGCGTAATTCCACTGGGGCAACTTTTAGTCAACATATGTGGCATTGATGTCTTTCCATTGAAGGGACATGAAACGACAAGAAACAAATCTCCTTGCCGCATCCTGCAAGTTGATTGTTGTTGCTGGAACACATCTTTAGCCTCTCTACATAATTCAACATGTGGAACAGTGTCGTTGTTAAGGCGCAATTCCACTAAGGCAACAACTTTTTAGGCAACATGTAGCATGCGGCATGATGTATGTTACACACAGTTTTTCCATTGAAGGAACACGATGCCACAAGAAACAAGTCTTCTTACGACATGCTACGTGTTGATTTTTCTTACCGGAACGCATAAGCCACCTCTCGATATGATTCAACGTGTCGATTACTGTCGTCGGTATCCAATAACCATCGGATAGGTGCGGTTTGTATCGTGCGCCATGGACTGGAATAATGAAAGAACTACATCTGCCCTCCATCCCTGGAGTAATATTTCCATCTTAGGTTTCACTCTCAAAAGTCGTTGAACGACAGTATACTGATCGCGATGTTCGACTCACTCCTTCTCAAATGTTATGAAGATGAATGCATGCTGTGCAACCCAAAAGTGTTTTCCACTACTCCACTAGCGCGTGAGTGCCTAGAATTATATAGTCTTTCACAAGTATCATTGACGTGATAGCCGCTAAAGAGTTTCATGATGTGTTCCTATAGAGTGAACACATCATCTGTCAATATCAGAAAAGGCGATAACTTATTGCCACCAGGAAGTACTTCTGGGTGAGGTAATTGTAGCCAACTTCTTATACAATAACGTTTCTCAAAAAACACCTGCGTCAGATATTCTGCCTTGACAGCCAACATTAGTGTATATGAAATTATAATTAGCATCAACAATGGCCATCAGAACAATGCTAAAAGCCTCTTTCCAGTTAAAAAACATACTGCCACTGGTTTTTGGGTTTTGGGTGAAAACGTATTTCAGTCATATGCTCCAACATAATGCGTATAATTCCAAGCAACTTCGGAATCGTCTTTTGAGCATGGCATTTGAAAAATATATATATTTATTTGGTAATTGCATTTTTTAGAATTGCAGAAAGAAGAACAGGAATGTAGACAGTTTACATACGTTCTAGACACTCAACAAGCGGAAGTTAATGAGTCTCGTGAACTACATGAAGTGAGTAATAAACCCGACAAGAATAGCTGTGAAGAACGTAACAAATTTATTGCCCCTAAAAAGACAAAAAATACCAAGCGTACTTCTCCTTCGGATCGCGAAGAGGAGGCATATAGTATTTAAAAAAAAGTCAAAGTCGATGACTGATCAACATATTTGGAGAAAGTGCACCTAGTCACGCCAGTACGCCTCTTCACAGCTATTAAAATAGTAGCTGTGGTAATGCTCTATCTTCTGGGACCAAAAATATGTTTAATCATGCTACAACAGCTTCGAGTACATCTTTTGACAGTAACTATAGTTACACTGTTCTATCCTCTGAGGCATCTACATTGACGTTTCGTCAATCTTTAGAATCATCTGATTTTTGACTTTTCCAGTACTTTTTGAATTCCTAACTACGAGGGCTTTTCTCTTTCCGCTGAGCCTAGTAAAGTAAAACACAGTTTAGTTACAAAACATATTTATTTATAATTTTTCAAAGTATTCTCCTCCACAGCCAATGCATTTTTGCATCCGCGAAAACCATTCTTGGAAAACCAATGTTTCCAAGAAAACTATTCTTGGAAACATTTTTTCCAATCGTCGGGCCGCAATTTGTTTATTTCATTTACAAAGGCATCAACCGCCTCTTCGGTAGATGTAAAACGTAAACCCCGTAGTTTATATTTTACCCGCGGAAATAAGAATAAATCATCAGGTGCTAGGTCTGGACTATACGGCGAATGACCCATTATTTCTATGTTTTGGGCATTCAAATACTCATTTGTTCGAGCAGCAGTGTAAACCCGAGCATTATCATGATGGAAGATAATCCTTCCTCTTAGACGTTTTTGGTGAAACTTTTGTAGAACCTGAGGCAGACAAACTGTAGTGTACCATTCTGAATTAACAGTACGTCTATCCTCCAGTGCTACACTGGAAACATGTCCAGTAATTCAAAAAAAAAAGTGGCGACCATCTTTTTGTGTCGGCTTTTTTCACGAACAACTTTTGTTGGGGCCGACGCATTCTCAAAGACCCAAACTGACGATTATTGCTTTTTTCGGGATCATAGCAGTATACCCATATTTCATCACCTATGATGAAGTTATGCGCCAAATTAGGCGATTCACGGTGAAAGCGATCTAGTGCAGATCGGTAGCATCTCACACGGTCCTCTTTTTGAGCTATAGTCAAGTTGTGGGGAATCCACCGAGAACAAAGCTTACAGACTTGCAAATGTTTTTGTTAAATAATGTTAATTACTTTCACAACAACCTTTAAAGTTGCTTGAATGATTCTGACCGTAATATGCCGGTCCTCTTTAATCATGTTCCGAATAAGATCGATATTTTTATCTGTAACTGCCGTTTTTGGCTTAGGAGCTCAAAAACTGTCATTTAAGGAAAGTCAACCGAGCTGAAATTCATTATACCATCACTTTAAAGTAGCGAAGGAATACGACTTATCACCAAGCGCTCGAATGATCTGCTCAAGACATTCTTTACGGTTTAAGGCACGCTTGAAATTGTAAAAAATCATAGCTCGAAAATGTTCATTTCTTGTTCATTTCCGTTACTTATAGGCGAAAGGATTACTTTAAACTTATGTAGCTTACAAACAATCACGTATATTTGACAACTATCACTTGTAAACAACTAGATTGAAATGTCAAACAAAATTTGTTACAAAAATATCACCGCCTACTAAATAAGCTCAACAGAAACAGATCAGCCCTCGTAGTAACTCAGATATCCGGAACAGATACATGAGTGATGGATAGCTATCACTCGTAGCTAAATATTGTCAGGTATGCGTCGAGATGTTCTCTCCGACGTGACATGGGTGAGAGGGACATTTTTATATGAGACGTAGCAATCCCATTCTCACAATTATAGGTACCCGAACTTCTTTGCTATTTTATAAGATCTTTAGTTTACCTACTTCTAGCAAAGTTATTAATTGAATAATTGATGCGGAAAGATCTAACCTAAATCCCTCAGTTAGTCCACTTAATTTGGAATAAAACAATAAGCCGGACCATCGCTAAGTTGGACGTGACGTTTAGATTTAACGATAGTCATAAGCCTTAATAATTCATACAGAAGAAATGAAACAGTTATTATACTTAATTAAATGTATTGGTCATTTAAAATGTTTACATGCAATCCAGTGGCATACCCATTCATTCCCATGCGTAAAATAAAATAATCGTTGCTTTCCAATTAATAAAATAAATCAACACTTGCAGAAAAGTGACTTTATGATTTAATCAGTTACATCAAATAAATGTCAAACGAGGTACTTACAGATTTTTCCGCTGTACACCAACTATTTATTTATTATTTTAGAGTACCGCACCATTATCTTAATTATTTACATGTATTTCTTTTGGCTTTACATTAGTCAACAAACCTATTACTAATTACACTGGACTTTACTTTATTCATCAAAATTATACTCAAGTTAATTTATCTGAATTATTTCCAAAAGTACCATGCTACACTACACGAATGCATAATAAACTCTTAATAAATTTATGATCATACTTTAAGTACACATGACATTATTTCTTAGTTGATTATTAATATAATATTATTTAATTCCGGATTATTATTTCGCTACTTAGTTGGACATTACGACGTTCGGTGGACGCCCAATATTACTATCCCTTTACTAGAACTGGCCATCGTTTTAATACATACTGATCCCCTTCCACATACCGATATGCATATTTTTCGTCATGATTAATTTGTACGTAATTAACACATTCTAGAATCTTCGATATTCAGTCAATGTATTCTACTTAAATGTCTATACTCCTGTCAGGTGAATTACCTTTTATCTTAATTGAGGTCAATCAAATCAGATGTGCTTCTGGTACCTATACTAATATACCCCACACACTGTCCATTCATTTATTATCAATCAATTACCAGTTAAATTAATTTGGTCACTTACACATTGACATAGCGCACTTAGCTTATTGTTATTACACCACCCCTGACTTTCTTTAAGCCACACCTCCTAAATATTCATTTTTTCCGTTAATTTTAACGCTAAGCACCTCAGAAACAATCTAGTTCCGTCGGAACTTGATCTATTTCTATACTGTAATTCTGAATTAATTAGGATGCTTTTAAAATATATTCACGCTATATTTTCTTCATAACTAGAAGCTTGAATGATTCTCTAAATATTAATTACTACTTGCCGGGCTTTTCACTAGCATACAATATGTTTACTCTTAACAATTCTTCACAAGGTCTATGCGTCCTGAATTTTTTGTGTCTTTTATAAGTATTGCATCTTCAATCTTTCTAATCCCCAAGTTAACAGGAATGTGGACAAATCTGAACGTTACAATATTTTATTGTCATTAACAACCTTACACGAGTTGGTATTGCTTGACGAAAGTGGGTATCATATTTATCTATAGTCGGTGCGACTTTCTCAGGAAAATACTTAAAATTTTCTTTACTCATTCGTGTAAAATTTCGAAATAAATTTTCATCTATAGCAAGTAATTTATTGTATAAATTATACTGAGTTTCTTAACCACCAACATGTAGTTCTCTACCGTCTTGGCTTTCTTCTTTTCTTTATACGGTTTAAAATTATAAACAAATAAGCAGCTGCAGCGACTGTTTGTAAAGGCATGATGCACCAACAGGTTGCCAGAATGAAATCGATTTATATGCATGCTGAGACAAATTCCGAATTGACTTTATTGAATTTTGTTGTAGATAGTCGACAAAATACAATCAAGCAACACTAAGAAATACGAATCATGCCTCATGTCGTTGATTGTTGCCTCAGTGGAATTGCGCCTTTATCCAGCAGTTAGCGGAACGGTGGTGCGGCTTGAGCAAACTCCAGTTTCTAGACCACTGTCCTCCTCACTGAAACCTCGGCTCATTCACTATTGCAATTACATGTTCTTATAATGTATTAATATATTAAACATATTAGCAAATGTATCAGGTTATACGTCTACAGTACGTAGAATGTCTAGATACATACATATTTTGTTTGCGGCTTAATATGGGATCGGCAATAACTAAAACTTCTTATAACTCACTAACAGTAAGTCAAAAGATAGCGGTAATTAGGGAAGTAGGAAAAGGGCTTAAAAAGAAATCGGACATTGACAGCGAATTTGGAATTCTACCCATCACTTTATCAACTAATTTGAAGAACTAAGACAAAATTTTGAGAAGCGTAAGTGAGAGTGAAAAAATAGAAAATAACGAGAGGACCTGACAACACAAATGTGTTCTTAAATGCTTTCTTAATTGGACAACTGAGCAGTTCGCCTCTTCATTAGGTAATCAAGATTTCAAAACCAGGATAGGCTAGCTGGATGGTTTTAAAAATTGAAACAATACCTCTTTCCAGGCAGTGGGTGTTGAAAGTGGTGCTGTAAATCTTTATGAAGCTGAAGATTGGAAAAGACATTTAAAAGAAATGATTAAAGACAGGGAATCAAAACATATTTTTAATGTGGATGAGAAAGGACATTTCTATAAATGCACTCCAGAGAAAACTCTTGCTATCAATGGTGAAGCATGTAATAGCGGAAAGCTTAGCAGAGTTCGAGTGACGCTACTTGTTGGATCAAAAAAGTTGCTTTTATTAGTAAGTTGGAAATCGACCTATCTACGTTGTTTTTAAAACTTAAAGTATAAGCCTGTAGCCTACGAATCGAACAGAAAGGCGCGGATGACAAATAAACTTTTTGAGAAGTGGCTTTTAAACCTTGACAAAACAATTGGTAAGGAAAAACGGAAGATTCTGCTTTTTTGACAACTACTCACCTCTGAACAGCATGCTCAAAATGGAAAGTATAAAGGTATTTTTTTTCTCTGCCAACATGACATCTGTTGTTCAGCCAATGGACCTGGCTATCATTTAGGACCATAAACATTTCTACAAGCATCTATTGATTGAAAACATGCTCATCGGAGATTTTAGTAATAAGAATGTCAATATCCGTGAAGCTTTACGAATGTGTAAGGAGTCATGAGACATGGTTACTGAAAGAACCATTATAAAATGTTTTCATAACGCGGGATTTGTAAACGAAAATACCAAAAGAGTAGTTGGAACAGAAAACTTTGAAGAGTCTGAATCTGAACCCGCTGCCTATAATTGGGAAATAGCAACTTTGGATCCAACAACCTCCTATGAGGACTATGTCAATGTGGACCAAGGTCATCAAAAACTGCGTTCAAATAAACAAATAAAAATATCTGACTTTTTTAAAACTTAAATTGTTAAGTTTATACATAATACATACTGTAATTGAAAAATGTAAATACATATACGTAATACTGTATACTTTGCATGTATTTTATAAAATAAAAATTTGTGAGTTTCATTTTTGATGGGGTTTTTTTCTGGTCCCTTCTACTTCAAATTATCTAAGTTCTGTTATACTATATTAATAAATACAGACAACACCGATAAGAAGAATATGACATAAAAATTTGAGAGATGCAAAACAATAAACAAAAGAAAATAATCAGTCAGCAGTCACATGACAATCCAGAGAAACCCGTCACTCGGTATGAAAAATCAGTGTATCCAACGGCTATAATAATTAACAAAAATATATTACATAATGGAACAGGTATTAAAATATTTTACTTATAAAACTGCATTGTTGAAAAGTAAACATTAAAATACACTCATAGCAAACCTGTTAGGATTATAGATTAAGCATAAAAAAAAACACGAAACTCACTATGTTATTAAATTGATATGTGTTAAATATAAAGGAATTGTTTGCCCAAATAAAGATCTATGAAAAGTTAACGGAAAAATTCTATCTAGTATGTCAGAATTACATTAGATAGCACGTATCGTGACAGGCTCGTAAAGTTGATAGGCTTTTAAGGCTTGGCTTAAAAAATACCTGCGTCTTCACGCAATATTCAACAAGTTGGTGATTAACATATTTTGTAAGCATAAATAACCTATTTACAAATACAATTAAAGAATGTTTTATCGCCTGACAACTCAATAAAAATAACACATTTCGTATTAATTATCTTTTAAATAGAAAAATACGTTTACATTACTGTGCTACTATATACGTTCCAATAAAATTGGAATAATAGAAAAACAATTTAGACCTAAAAATTTTCGTACTTTACGTTGTGAAAAAATACGTATTTTATGTGTTTTTTATGAGATGTTCGCAAACAAATTTTAAGTGGTGCATCTGACACATTATCAGTTGCGCCTTATGCTAGCGCATTCAAGTCTTTTGCTTTAGTCCGATTCCAGTTATTTGTGTTGAGTATTTGTATTGAATTAGGTGCTGGGGTAATTTGCTCCTTACTCCACTTCAGATTATCATCGACATGAGTTGCTTAGTTCCCCTTCAAGTATTTGATTTTCATGATATAATCAGTTACTGCCTTCGAAATAATCATCTCGATTATTGAACAAGTATGAGCACTAGACTACTTATTTATTTTAATACTGGTAATATTTTGGAGTAATTAGACTAGAATAACATTAAAACACGCTGGTTAACGTTCTGAATAAAAATCTCGAATGTATTACTAATAAGTCAACTATATATATAAATATATATATATATATATATAAGTATATATATATATGTATAAGTATACAAAATGTATAGTATGCAAGCCATCGTTCTTGCACTTGAAATATTAAAATAGAATTTAATCCTCCTTCAGTGCAGAA
>WYDF02123246.1:0-10097 GCA_009867245.2 Adranes taylori
TCTTCATTCGCGAGCAGAGGGCCTCGCAAAATGAATCTTGCCCACATAAATTTATGATCTTGCGCCGCCACTGATAGTCCGACTCATGTTTTAAATTCATTATGGAAGTAAATGGACTATTGTCCTCCTTTATTAGCTATTGAAAGTTTGTATAGGCTCACATCTCACGCACTAATGTAATGTTGCAACTTATTCCTCAGAAGGGACTGACAGTTGTTTTATTGTCATTGACGTTTATGTCAATGTGTCGCATTATCAACAAAAGTAAATAAGTTTCGTCAGTATTCGTCCTGTTTCCAATCAGAATAATAAGTTTTTAAGTTGATTTGTTTTTTCTACTTGTTTCTGATTTTGTTTTATCCTGTTTTGTTCCTGATTTTGTTTCTGTTGTTAAGTTATTATTTGTTATTCATCGTTTTTGCGTGTTGCTACAGTTTGTTTGTTTGAAGTTTCTGAATTCACGAGTACATTCTGCAGTAATAGCAGATTCTAAGAATCGTCGGCAAGATCTTTCTTCAGGTGAGAAATTGATGATACTCAACGCGTTCAAAAACAGCGCGTTCAAGCGTTTCAACAAAACAGCAAGTATGACTGCAGAAGTAGCAGCAACAGTGGAAACACTGGGCGTAAGTTGCCGAACTGTGCACAAGTTGCGGTATGAGCAGTCGCATGGGGACGTAAAATCGTCAAAGAAGAAACAGACACCAGGCTCAAGCGGAAAACGACGCAATTTCAGGATGGTGAAGTACGATCAAAGAGTTCAAGAAGCTGTACGCCACCCAGTTCATGCTTTCTTTTTGAAAAATACGGCGTCAACACTAAATTCCATTCTGCTAGCTGTAAATTCAGACCCTAATTTGCCAAATTTTTCGTAAGGAAATACTTAGAAGATTTGTGGACGAAATTAGCTTTGAATTTCAAAAAACTGGAAGAAACACTCTTCTTATTGAGCGCGACGATATTGTTAGATGGCGTCATCGTTACCTGAGGGAGATAAAAAAGTACCGAAGCGATTGAAAAACTGTAATTTACCTCGACGAATCCTGAGTAAATTGTGGGCACACAGTTCAAAAAGCATGGAGCGCTAGCACCGTCAAATCTCATAGAGATGCTTTTATAAGAAGACTTTCAAGTGACTTTTGAAAGGATCAAGCGGGACAGGCCTTCGATTCACTTCGGTCTATGTAGGCAGCGTCGATGGGTTCGTTGATGGAGCAGAGGATACGTTCCTCTGCAAGAAAAACACCAAAGACGCACATGACGAAATTGGTAAGAAATAATTTGAAAAATAGTTTTCAGAAAAATTGTAACCAAATCTTCATACCTAAGCTTCAGTAATTGTGATGGAGAACGCAAGGTACCATTCCAGAAAAGTTGAAGAAATCCCTACAATAAGTTGATGAAGGCACGAATAATATCCTGACTACAATCAAAAGGAATTGATACAGATGACAATATGCTAAAAAAAGAATTGCGACACGTCGTGGAGTGTGAAAGATATCGTTTCGATGTCTACGAGATTGATGAAACAGCAAAGCAGCATGGTCACGTAGTGTTAAGATTGCCTCCGTATCACTGCGAACTAAATCCGATAGAATTAATTTGGTCTCAAGTAAAGGGCCATATTGCGAGGAATAATGTCACATTTAAACCTAAACACATGGAATGCCTGATAAAAGAGGCATACTCCTAAGTAGAAGGGTTTGGCCGATTCTGCCGCACTTCCACCACGCTGTTAACCGTAATTTGCCATACCCCCGATGAACTACGCATGCGCGGCCCCACCCCTCCTCGATGACGTTATCAAATCCATGCGCTATGATTGGTCCACGTCATCAACGCTGCTCTCTGATTGGTTGCTTAGAATGAGGACGTAGCCAAGGCCTGCCCATGGCACACGAGTGGTGTCCATTTTTTACCACAATTCAATCGACAATTGAATTCCACCCCCACCACTACTTCGACACTAATACATACAATCGAGAATTTGAGGTTATGTATTACGCAATACCGGTTAGATATTGCGTAATATTTTGGATTATTGCCTAATTCATTGGTTTAATCAACTGATAAATGTAGGTTGGATACCCTAATATAAACAAAAAAGCACGTGGTCGAGTTGTTTGTAAACAAAAAAGGATGTGGTCGCGTTGTTTGTAAATAAAAAAGCGCAAGGTTGCGTTAGAAATCCGTGGTGTAGCTGCGCCTCGTAGGTGTGTCGCATAAAATTTCGAACTATAACGGGTCTTTTAATACCATATTTAACCAAATTATAAGGCTGCCAACCAGATCATCTGATTATGTGACGTTATGTATTACATAATGCTGATAGGATATTGCTCAATATTGAACAAGCGGTAAACACGTGATACTAATAAGAATTAGGGGAATCCCCAAAACCCTTATCAAGATCGTTATCACTGATTTTTATCAGGAGATCCTTATCAAGAGTAATCACAGATTTTTTATCTAAAGATCCTTATCACGGTCGTTATCAAGAATGGGGTCCATGTCCATGAGTATTGCTTAAAACAAAAACTTTAAAACAAAAACAAATTCGAAAATAAGACATCACCTTAACACATACACATATATAAAAAAATCTCACTTAATATCTACAGAAAACCAACACAAAACATCATAACAATAAACAAGTCCTCCAACCAACCATACTCGAAAAAAAAATAGCTTCACTCACAATTCTTCTGTCAACTGCAAACTTAAACACAGAATTAGAAAAATAAGAACAATAGGCGTAAAACACTAGGCACTAGGAACAATAGGCGCCAAAGCCGCAAACAATATAAGCAATCTAATATTCAATGCAAAAGGCAAAGCAAGTATTTAAAAAATCATGCACTTATAAAGTACAATGTGAGAAATGCAATTGTTGTTATATGGATGAATCATCAAGGAATTTGAAAACGAATGAACATCTAAGGTCATATAGATTCCAAAAGACTGACAACAATTTCGGAAACCATAGTTAGAAATGAATCATAAATTTCCAGATCTAAATAAGTTCATATGTTGAAGGCTACAACAAATTAAATGTTTTCAAATACTTAGAAACATCTATACATAAACACGACGTACCTACAAACCTACTAAATACTCACATTCCATAATATGTTATTCAATGTTTTCGCATAATTAATATATCTAATTATCTAAGGCACATAATTCATGCATTCTTCAAATAAACAGACTTGTGTAAACCC
Organism: Adranes taylori; assembly: GCA_009867245.2. NCBI lineage: Eukaryota > Metazoa > Arthropoda > Insecta > Coleoptera > Staphylinidae > Adranes > Adranes taylori. The sequence continues at coordinate 3,222 of WYDF02123246.1, forward strand.
CCAGAGCATAATCACAACCATATAAAAAATCATTTCACTTTCAGATAGAGAAAAGCAAACATCGAGTGTTTTATCTTAGAAAATATTTATATTTTACATAAAAATATCTACAGTTGATATTAAGTTTGATATTATCAATTACAAAGCTGTTATAAAACAATACATTAATTGTAACTGTAGATTTTTGAAACTTAATCACAAAAATTATTATAGCATTGTATTTTACCAGATAAAAAATGGATAATTACAATAATAAATAGGCCAGAAAGAATATTGCGCAGATAATATCTCACCAAAATTAAAACAGTGAAGCATTAAATTAGTAATAAGAAATCTCAAAAATTATTTTACTATTTAAAAACAATAGAAATTCATTTAAATATTTATAGCAACGTAATTAGATTTAATTGCAATGAAATATAGTAATTAAACTGAAATTTATGCGTGGTACAGATTTTTATTGCCAGTATTAATTTACTATACATAAAGGACTTGACTTGATTATTATCTATTCATATTATATTCAAATATTACTAAAGATGATAAGATCAATGTATTGCTTTTACATGGTTTATGTTTAAAGTAAATGCGTACATATGTACACATATAAACACAAAATAGCGTTCTATTCGCAGCAAGAGAGACGTATTAATTATAGTTATTTCAAGTTGGTAATACTAATTTCCACGAGCGAACATAGACTCATGTAATGTTTTATTAAGAAGGTATAACTTTAAGATATAATACATCCATAATGAACCACCTATTTTATTTGATTTCATGCGTATGCAATATTTTCTCTATTTCTTGCTTAATACAATCAGAGCTTTAAAAGCAAAGAATCATGTTTACTGGGTCTGGAATGTTCAAAGTAGGATCTGCTAAAATTTCATTAAGCCATCGGTGATATTGGTAATAATTTATTTAACTGCTTCATAAAATGCTACATTTGACGGAAATCGTGGCACAATTTCAAAAGATATTCTCGTACTTGATATCATCTTTACATTCTGAGTGTCGATTTCACAGATTTCTGTATTGCTTTTCTCTCATGGAAGTTCCAAATTTTCACATCCAACAATGCTCTAATGCAGTGGTTCTTAACCTTTTTTGGATCACGGAACACTTACAACTTTTCAAGATTTTTGCGGAACACTGTGGTAAAATAAAACAGTGTGCACATATCTTTACTTCAAAAGAAACCGACGTATCTACAAATAAGACTTTTTTCTTGCAATATAAAATTTCTCTAATCAATACACCAATCCTCTGATAATTTTAAACTTGTACGTCTACAATTTTTGCTAATCAACGTAGCAAGCATCTTTAGGATAAAATTGATTAAGAACAGTTATAGATGTATTTTAAATTGATTTAAGTATTGATACTTCTGAAAATGTATTTTCATATATAATTTTATACACAACTTGAACAGATATTCAAAATTCGTCAACTTTTATCAGTGTACGATCTGATGGAAGTGTAATGAATGCTTCATCTCCTTGTAACGAAAACTATTAGCTTCAAATTTTGACTACAAATTTTTCAACTTTGGCGGAACGCTTTCCCTTACCTCACGGAACACCAGTTGACAACTACTACTCATTGGCGTATTTCGGGTATTTTCTAGGAGAGGATACTATCCCCCCCTCCCTAGGTCGTCATAAACAAAACTAAACACATTATAATGGTGATTTTTTAAGGGGGGGGGGTTAGTTTTGTAGGGGGACAGTGCTCCCTTGCGCATCCCTAGCTACACCCTTGCCCCGTTCCATATAAATTTCACTCTTAGTAGTATTATTGCTAAAAGAATCGTGTTGAACTACACGTCGTTATTTGATTTTCTTCTACAGCTGCAACATTTCTGAATTTTTCAGGTAACTGTTCTGTTTTCGTTTCAGAATGTAACAGTATGTGATGCTTATTTTTACATGTTAGACAAATGCTTCGTGATTTACATGCTTCGCAAACAATTATAAGAAATTATTAAGTTTTATTACAAGCTGACTTCTCTCCAATGGCATTTTGTCTAGTAATGATTTACAATCTGATAGCCTATGATCTTCGTCGCAGGTTGGATAGACAACGTGATTTCTGTTAATTTAAATTTGAAAGAATGAAAACGTGTTTACGGAAATTATAGTTCTTTTAAAGATGAAATTCCTTTTGGAGATGTAAGTGTATTTGCACGTTTCGGCATCCATTCTCTGTGCGATTACATGCACCATTGTTTGAGCCCATTTCACAGTAACCACTTCAAGATCCGAGATCGAAGAGATCCCTTTATTCTGTCGTGAAATTATTTTAATCCAGATATGGATTCGATACGCAGTTTAATTTTCTCTATGCATGTCATAGTTTTTACACATACCTATTCTTTAATGCGTGCCATGCGGTGTTGGTATTATTGCAAAGTGCCCCAAACATCACAACAAAGTGGTGCAGAGGAAATGGGCTAAGCATTAATCCTAGCAAAGTGACTGTTGTGCCATTCGCGAGGAAGAGGAAACTAAATCTAGAGTCCTTGGTTCTAGTTGGGAGATCAAGTACTTGGGTCTAGTCTTGGACCATAAACTGACCTGGAACTCATATTTGCAGAAACTACAACAAAAGGCCTCCGGGGCCCTATATGCATGCAAAAAACTTTTCAGAAGAACATGGTATCTACTACCAAAAATGATATATTGGACCTATACAGCAATTGTAAGATCCATTTTAGTGTAAGGAGTTCTAGTATGCTGGCCTAAAATAGAATAGAAGAGGACACAGAGCATAAAGACCGCAAAGAACTGCATGTCTTAGCGTAACTGAGACAATGTCTACATCTCCCACTCCAGGATTGGAGACACTCACAGGATTGCTCCCCATGTATCTACTAGTAAAGAGGGAGGCTTTAAATCGGCCCACGGCTATCACTAGGACAACAAGAATGAAACCTGCCAATCTTATAGGACATTTAAAAATCCTCAAAAATCTTGAAATTGTCGAATTTCCACATAGAATGAATCTCTATTTTCCTTAGATCATCAATTCCTTAGATTTCCCTTATATCATCGATGCCTTAGATTTCGCTTAGATAACCTATTCCTTAGATCATTTAAAATGCCAATTTTATAGGACATTTAAAAATCCTCAAAAATCTTGAAAGTGTCTATTTTCCACATATAATGAATCTCTATTTTCCTTAGATCATCAATTCCTTAGATTTCCCTTATATCATTGATTCCTTAGATTTCGCTTAGATAACTTATTCCTTAGATCATTTAAAATGGGCTAAGCGTTAATCCCAACAAACTGACTGTTGTGCCATTCACGAGGAAGAGGAAATTAAATCTAGGGTCCTTGGCTCTAGTTGGAAGATCAAGTACTTGGGTCTAGACTTGGACCATAACCTGACCTGGAACTCATATTTGCAGAAACTACAACAAAAGGCCTCCGGGGCCCCATATGGATGCAAAAAACTTTTCGGTAGAACATGGTATCTACTACCAAAAATGATATATTGGGCCTATACAGCAATTGTAAGATCCATTTTAGTGTATGGAGTTCTAGTATGCTGGCCTAAAATAGAATAGAAGAGGACACAGAGCATAAAGACTGCAAAGAACTGCATGTCTTAGTGTAACTGAGACACTGTTTATATCTCCCACTCTAGCATTGGAGACACTCACAGGATTGCTCCCCATGTATCTCCTAGTGAAGAGGGAGGTTTTAAATCGGGCCGCGGCTATGGCTAGGACAACAAGAATGAAACTTGCTAATCTTATAGGACATTTAAAAATCTTGAAAATGTCTATTTTCCACATAGAATGAATCTCTATTTTCCTTAGATCATCAATTCCTTAGATTTCCCTTATATCATCGATTCCTTATATTTCGCTTAGATAACCTATTCCTTAGATAATTTAAAATGGGCTAAGCATTAATCCCAACAAAGTGACTGTTATGCCATTCACGAGGAAGAGGAAATTAAATCTAGGGTCCTTGACTCTAGTTGGAAGATCAAGTACTTGGGTGTAGACTTTGACCATAACCTGACCTGTAACACATATTTGCAGAAACTACAACAAAAGGCCTCCGGGACCCTATATGCATGCAAAAAACTTTTCGGTAGAACCTGGTATCTACTACCAAAAATATATATTGGGCCTATACAGCAATTGTAAGATCCATTTTAGTATATGAAGTTCTAGTATGCTGGCCTAAAATAGAATAGAAGAGGACACAGAGCATAAAGACTGCAAAGATCTGCATGTCTTAGCGTAACTGAGACAATGTCTACATCTCCCACTCCAGCATTGGAGACACTCACAGGATTGCTCCCCATGTATCTACTAGTGAAGAGGGAGGTTTTAAATCGGGCCACGGCTATGGCTAGGACAACAAGAATGAAACCTGCAAATCTTATAGGACATTTAAAAATCCTCAGAAATCTTGAAAGTGTCTATTTTCCACATAGAATGAATCTCTATTTTCCTTAGTTCATCAATTCCTTAGATTTCCCTTACATCATAAGTTCCTTAGATTTCGTTTAGATAACCTATTCCTTAGATCATTTAAAATATTTCAAGACTTCGATAGTAGAATCGAAAAAATTGAATTCGTCTAATATCTTTTGGCGTTACAAGGGTACGGATGACCAGACGCTATTACGCGCTACTACGCTACATCAGTACGCTACTACCTATGCCAGAAATGCCCTACCACCAGTACGACTACCACCTATGCCAGAAATGGTCATCTACCCTGCCTGCCTTTTTAAGATAATTGGATATTTTGTGTAATCAAAAGGTAGTTTTCGAAAGAATTACCTTATCTAATTAATAATAAATAGTTATTTACGGCTTAAAGTCATACTATCATAGTTCATTATTCATTCTCAGCATTATCGCATGATTGCATTTCAGAGGTTCTAATAAAAAATTACAATGTTTAAATTTCAATTCAATCAAAGTTTTTGAATGAGTTACTTAAGAAGTTCTTTTATTATTTCTATTAATATTATTATTATTAGTATTTATATTTTAAAATCGGCAAATATTTTGAAGATTGTTGTACACACGACAATGCAAAATCATATTTGCATACACATCGCTAACATAATGTACCTACATCTACATACATTTATTTGTTAGCTAGTTTACGAATAGAACATTATATTGAAATATTAGCTTTCCATTACAATAGGATTGAAGTCTCGATTAATTACATTCATATCGATGTTAATATCTAATAACAACTGAACACATCAGGTGGTCGACTAAAACAACTATTTTCACAGTTAGCAAAAGTTTCCTCTCCGCATACGCGGCCCCTCATAACAATTGTTGTTGTTTAATATCATATCAATCGGGCGCTACTGATATTCCAAAACCTTTATCATAATTCTACATGAATATCATGCAGCCATTCTTCACCACATTTTAACATTATGGACACATTGTTATATCCGACACATATGTAAAACATAGTTTTCTATACTATTAGCATGAATATGTTTACTATTGTGCATGTAGCTATGCAATAGATTATGATTTAACAATATAAATTTATATGCCTAATTCTTCTTACGAGTGTTTAATATTTTATTAGATAGTCATATAAAATTTGTTTGGTATTGTGTTCAGGTATTGACGTCATAAAATTCATTTATTGGCTTTGTCGATATTCTTTTACCTAATGTGCGTGTGGTCTAATTTAGACTCAAATAATCCTCTAAAACTAGTTATCGGCGACGTCAAGGTTTCGTAAACGAATAAATAAGATTATTCTGTTTCCAGCTTATTTTCTTTTATATATGATAATAAATATTTGTTTTAATGGGACATTTCAATTTGCAGTTAAATAGATAAACATCAATTAGTTAATTACAATTACTTGTGCGAGACATTATTTTAATTTCAATACGGAAGTCTGCTTTTCAAGTATTGATCAAGTTTATACGTTAAAACCAGATATATGTAATAAGTGGGACAGGAGAACCGCTATCGTATAAGCATGAGCAAGAAGAAAAAACAATAAACGAGAGAGAGATAATGCAAATACGGTGAAAATTAGTTTCTGTTAAAAACACACAAAAGAGCAAATATGAACATTACTACGTCCGCATGAAGTAAATAGAAAAAGGCAGGAGGAAGGTCCAAGATTATCAGCAAAGCTATAATCTGTTAGAAGTTTCTCTTTAAATACTTCTCTCTAAATACGAACAGCACCCCGTCATAACCAATATAAAGCTTAGCTAATTTACGTGCGGACCAGGAGTTCGCTGTGGTTAGCTTCAAAATCCTGCTACATCTACAATCGTGTATCGGATGTAATTTTCACTCCAATTGTGCTCCATGTAAACCAACAACAATTATAAATCGTAAAAGTAGAAGAACACCACTTTGGTTTTCTAATACGCAGAATAGTCAGTCTGCTCCATGCCTTTCGGCGTTCGGCCACATCGTCACTTTTTTAGCAAATTCTTTCTACCATACATTTCATTTTCTTTTTAACTATACCCAATAATTTAACGACATTTTCCTATTTTCTAATTTGGTCATCTTACTTTTCTCATGAGAGGAACCCGATAAAAGGCGGCATCGCCACAAACTTGTTTTAACTGAGCAAACGCTAACCACATCACTGGAAAACAAAGTTGACCGAACATCCATCAGATCTGATACCAAACAATCTACAATCTTCAAAACCTACTTACGAGTCTCCACTTCCACCGATCGCGCTCGGAGATGTGACACTTCCACAGACACAATAAATAGCCTATAATATATAGGCTATTTAATTCAACATGAATTAATTTCTCTCTCTCTCTCTTGTCCTTTTACTCTCGAGAGAGTATGGTGACATCATGTCTCAATTGCTCGGATCGTAGTT
>WYDF02123279.1:0-10096 GCA_009867245.2 Adranes taylori
GAAAATTAGGGGCCTGGATGTCGATTTATGGGCGAACAGAAAAGAGTGGAGATTGGGCATCGGAAGACGGCAGACGTAATAAACCGATTATACTACTACTAGTAAAATATATATATTCTCATACGTTGATATAGAATGAGAATGACTAATTCAGGTTATGTTCTATTTGATGGCACTGTTGTCGTTGATGTCACTGCTATCGGATTTGAATTGGTAGTCTTGTGTAGTAGTTTTAGAGGTGCTAAAATGTTGTTAAATTTACAATTTGTTTATTCATTTAATATATTATAATATATCTTGCTCTTGTATATATCTATTTGTTCTTTTATCTCTAGGTTTTTGTTGCTATATTTCATTATTTCCATTGAATTTTCTATTGTTCCATTCAGTTAACTATTTTTAATGAGGTGATTTTCATAATGGGAATGATATATGTCGGGTCTTCTTAGGATGTTCTCTGTATCGTGTATAAAAATTCCTATTTGTTCTTCCTATGTCAAATTGGTTACATGTTTTGCAATTTAGTTTATATATTCCGCTTTGCGTGTGTTTCTTTATGGTTATATTTTAAATTCATTTTTAAAATATAACCATAAAGAAACTTTATGGTTTTTAAACCAATTTAAAATATGGTTTAAAATATAACCATATTTTAAATTGTAAATTCAACAGCATTTTAACACCTCTAAAACTTCTACATAAGATTACCAATTCAAGTGCGGTAACAGTGAGATCAGCAACAATAAAGCCATCAACAACAGCAGTGGCATCAAATAGAACATAATGAGAATTAGTCATTCTAAATCAACGTTTGAGAATGGGCCAGTGCTCGAAACCGGCTACAAACTAAGTGATATAGTATTCTCGACGTATAAAAATCATAAAATATAACATATAAAAATCGTAAGTGAACAAATTAATTCCAAGACACGTCAAGCGATTCAATAGTTACTAGGTTTTGACTTAGAAATAAAATATTAAGCAGAATAAATGCATGAATAAATGTGTTTCAGTTTCTCAATTTACTCGAAGAAATATAATTACTTACATTTACAATAATTTTTACGGACCACGATACGTACATTTAGGTTTTTATTAGATTTAAGAAAATTTCTTTCCACTTTGCCTCTCTGACTAAAACATTTGATTTATTATCTAGAAATATACTGGACTCCCCTCAATAATGGCTCAGTTCGACTCTAACATTACTCAGGTCGATTCTCAAGTTAATATTTCTTACAAATTAAAATATTTTCTTGGTAATATGCAGAAAGTAGCATAACAAACTTACCTGAAATGGATGCTGAAGAAATCAGACCGGAGATAGCAGGACCCAGACATTCGAAATTACAGGAACAAAACATTAACAAAGATGAAAGATTAGCTTTCAATCAACTAAGAGACAACAACGAAATAATCAACGAAAATGACTTACTTGAAGATGACATTTACGTAACAATAAGCCAACCACATACATAGAACAAACTACAAAAACGGAACTTAAAGCTTCACCTATTGACGCCGAAATAGTCAAAAAACGAATTCCACGCGAGAAATCATCAAAATGCATGAAATTTTATGGATTACCGAAAATCCACAAAGAAAATACTCCTCTGAGACCCATCGTCAATTCTTTTGATTCTCTGACACACCGGCTTTCACAATATTTGGCCAAATATATTCAACCTCTGATTGTATCTTCTGAATCATATGTAAAAACAGTCAACACTTTTTGAAGATTCTCAAAGAACATAAACTACAACCAACTGACATAATAGTTAGCTTCGATGTCGTATCCCAGTTTACTAACATCCCTCTAGATGAAACATTGGACATACTAAGAACAAAACATCAAGTTCCAACGCATATTATTGATTTAATCAACCACTGCACTAGCAATGCCTACTTTATCCATAGAGGACAACGCTACAAACAGAAATTTGGAGCACCAATTTGGAGCGCTGTCGCCAACATTGTTATGGAAGCCTTTGAAACAAGAGCTTTGGACAAGATTCCTCTAAAACCCAATTTATGGTTATGCTATGTTCACAACACATTTGTGATAATGCCACATGGAAGTCAAGAACTACAGAAATTCCTCGACGCACTTAATGCTGAGCACCTAATAATCCAATTCACCATGGGAGTAGAGAACAACCATTAACTACCTTTTTTAGATCTACTAATTTCAAAGCAACCTAACGGGTCTTTTGCACACACAGTTTATAGAAAGAAAACGCATACAAACCGCTACCTACACGCTAATTCACACCACCACCCAGGACAGAAGAATTCCGGAATAAAAACTTTAATTCATCGGTCACGATTACTTACCGACGATGAAGAAATATACACTGAAGTCGCAATATTGCGAGGCGCACTTCTTCAGAACGGCTATACTAACGCACAAACAAATATCATCGATCTGAAAGCAAACCGGCATCAAAACAATATTTAACACTCATAAAAAAATAAGCAGCATATTATCCAAACCTAAAGACAAAATTCCACTAGGAAACCAATGAGTGTACGAAGTACCCTGCAATGAATGCGATGTGGTTTACGTCGGTCAAACAAATAGAAAAATATCAGCCAGAATAGCTGAACACACAAACAACGTTACTAAGAACCTCAGTACGTCCGCTCTTGCCCAACATAACTCCGCAACCGGATATAGAATAGCTTTTGAAAACTCTAAAACAATAGCCACTGAAACGCACTATAGCAAAATAATTACGAGAGAAGCCATAGAAATAGAAAAACGACTGAAGTAGTAGGTAGGGCCCCTGTAGTAGGTAGGGCAAACAGTCAGACTTCAATGACTCAAGCGTCCCGACGCACCGTGGTCAGGACGCCTGAGCCGTATATAGCGAGACGTGACCTTGGAGCGCGATGACCTTGAAGTTCGATGATTCAGTACAGCAGTAACTAAAGTAACCATAGCGTCTACAGTAACCATAGTAACCATTCAACACAGTGAGTGTGTGCGTGATCTTGAATTAATATGTCAATAGACAAACTTGGTATAGAAAAAGGTGTATTTTTACCATTGTACCGTTAATTGTTAAAACACATTATGCTATAAGCATTATGCACCCAAAAAGGTATATTTTACCATTGTACCGTTAGATATAGAATATGTAGAAAAAAACCGGAGAACATCATGAATCATTTTGCCAGAGTAGTAACAGATAGTCCTTTCTGACTAATCCGTCCAGCCCTCTGGAATCGTTCCTAACTCGCTCTAATACCTATTCCGCGGAGGGGATATTTAGAACAGGTATAGCGTTTGGCTGGTGTCTTTTGAAAATCCAGGATGGCGGATGACAGGGTTTTTCAGGTTGTCATTCCGGGGAACCCCTGCCTAATTTTTTAAAAAATCTGTTGCGTGTAACGCATCCTATGCACTAGGGTCTTGGGATATGCGTGGGGACTATGCCATGCACCGGGACCTGCGGTAGGGGTCTCCGTCCAGCACTGGGACCTGCAATAGGGGTCTCTGCCCTGTACCGGGGTCTGCGGTCTGACTCTGCGGTGGTGGCGCTGGTCCTTCGAATTTGAGGTTATGTTTTCTTCTTCTTTGTTTTATTTGACGTAGACCTTCTTTAGCCTTAGCAATACCATGACCTATATCCAACGTCATGTTTTATCGGTACAAAATATTTTGGAACAGATATTTTCAGCTGTCAATGTAGATCCCTGTATCACTGGTTGTCTACTTTTAACGATTCGCTTTAATCATTCGACCCTGGATGGCTCCTCACCGACCCACTGCCTGTGATGTACTTCCAGTATATTCAATGTACTTCTAGTATCATATCCTCTCTCTATTCTTTCTCTGCATGTATGTAATTTGTTTACTCTCTATGTATAATCCAGCGTACCCCCCCCTCTCTCTCACTCTCTCAGACTCCAATTTACCCTCTCTGGCACTCCGTGTATATGTCTGGTATACTTTTCACTCTCTCGGACCCCTAATGGGTCGATTGGGACTCAAAACTGGAAGCAAAGCTTTCAAAAATCGTGTTTGCGCAGTGCTACGATCATCCCTTAACCCTAATTGATGCATTTTGGTCTACTTTAGTTACAACGCGCACACTCCAAAGGGCACTATTCGAAATTTAAATCTGGTAAATCTAAAATAGTAATCATTTCAAAAAACAATAAAATTCACATGTATGATGAATCAGCAAAATTATTTTCTCTTTCAAAAACAATAGCTCATTGTTTAAAAGGTAACATAATACTTATTATTTCTTATAAATGTTTCCTCCTTTTTGGACAAATTAAATTATAAGTCAATAAAGTAATTGTTAAAAAAATTTGTTTTTCGAAATAAAATGAAGTGTCGAATAAAATTATACAAAAAGTTTATTGTCATTCAAAATAAATAAAAGTAATTCCGTTATACAGCCAATTATCTATATATGTAATTTTCTGCTTTAATATTTAATTGCACGTAAACAAACTACTGTAATTCTATTTACACATTAAATTTGATATGTCACTCAAATCCTCGCTCAGTTGTTTATACTAAAAATCTGTTTATTTGTAAGCACGCGTTTTTTTAAATGTCGCTGCTTATAATTAAAATTTATTGAAAGAAAGACTCATAATATTCTTTATGTGAAAATGGTTACAATATTTCAAAATAACTAGACCATGTGTACATTTTTCAAAATTCTAACTATAAATAATACTGATTCAAATAAATACAAATAAATCCAAATAATTAAGATGTAATCATTATATATGTAAGTCCACACACAAATTGACTTTAAATACCGGTGTTTCTATTCAATTTATACTACATCTTCAGTTCAAATTGCAATATCACAACCTTCCAATTCAATTTTAATGATACTAACTTACTATTCCAATGGTAAATAGATACAATTAATATTAGATAGCTCTTATAATAATTCAAATACTGTATGTATTCACATAGTGTATGTTTGTGTGTGGATGGGTGTGTGTGTGTGTGTGTGTGAAAGAGAGAGAGAGAGAGTCATATGGTGCGGTTATCAAGCCAGTTGTATATTATCAATGTTTAATTTTTAACTGATAGATATAAAATAGTTATGATATATTCTAAAAATTTTCGTTTCGTTGAATTAAGTCTATATATTTTTGATTCGTCTTTCGTTATCACTTGATGATCCTCGGTTCTGCGTATTTGCCATGACGTAGCTACAATTGGCTCCTCATCGTCTTCATTATCGTTCAAAATCATGTCTCGGATTGTAGAAAAATTGACTTTTGTCAAACTTGTATAATTTAATCGTATTTATTTGACTTTACACGTCACATATTCTTTATTATCTTCTGATCAGACCGCTTTATAACCATAGTTCTTGGGATCGCCGCTAACAAAATCCGTGATGTACCTGCCAGGACCGTATGTTTCAAGTTCATCTATCATGTCTCCAACAGAGTTCAATACCCGTTCTCCAAGCTGCCCTAGATAGGAATAGAGTTTAAGACGAGTCTGAGTAGTGACATATGAAGCAATACAGATATTAATAGTGGAAAGGACTTCAAAAGATTCTTAAGTAAATTCATAGTTGGGTCGTGTCGTTAATAGGCATAATATTATTGAGGTTAAATACAGGACTAACAAGAAGTTTATAGAGTTCTTGTGGCTGATTTATAATAGCTACTTTGGCTGATTTTCTTTCTACCCAAGGTTGCCCCTGAACGAATTGAGAATGAGTTTAGCTCGACCCAGGGACCAGAATTATTTACAATTTTAGTAGATTCCAATTGAACATTCTCTGCATTCTTAAATTCTACAATGTACTGTTGGCGTGAATTATCGTCTGTACAACTACTTTGCCACCCAGATGCTTGTTGTTTGACTTTAATAAATTTCTTCATCATTTCAGTAAATAAATATTTATGGTTTATTTACAGATGGTTTGTCAATTTCGTTCTCTTTATCGTAATGTATAACATCATATTTCCAGATCTCATATATTTCCAACACTTTAGAAACAAACGATACTGCTTTAGTAACTTCATCTATAACCTAGGTAGAAAATAACGCACGCTCGTCATCGGTATGAGTACAATTATTATCTAATACTTCTATTCCACAAGTCCGGCAAAGAACAAACATTAGTTTATCGTTCAATTTTACTGGTAACAAGGGATGATACAGCGTATCTGGTGGAAGAATTTTCCATGTTTTTAATCCATCTGTCTGTTGTTAGTCTAGAGTCAGACAGGTGGCTCCTACAAATATTTCTGGAAGACCAAGTGGAAATTTTCCAGTATTACATCCCCATGGATATATTTTAATAGTAACGGATAACTCTGGATCGTTTAACAGTATTTTTGTGATATTCTTGCATGACCGTTATGTCCAATAACAACAAGTCGCTTAAACAGTTTTCGCATATTTAAAATATAGTACATGAAGCGTTGAATACATTTATCTGTTAATCACGTTTGAAGTCTGACTCCGCATTTCAGCTAAGGTTTTATATCTTCAGAGGTTTCAATGCATTTATCACATCCACGGACAAAAACAATAAAGGTTTGGCCAACAAAGCTTCCAAAACAGCCATGAATGTAAAATAGAAAACATGACATTACTATACAAAGAAAATAAGGTAACCAAATATTACTCGACGCCATAGGAATAGGTAAATTAATAAAACAGCATGATCACAACTATATAAACGATTAACTGTACAGAAAACTCGCACATTTTTGTAATATAATAATAATAATAATACAGGGCAGTTATGTAGATCAGCTGATAACTGTTGGGCCACTATACCGTACCCAATTACTGAATCGCTTAAGGGAGGAAGAAGATCGTATACCCCCAATGGCCTGCTGACAAAAAAAGGGAGCACATTTCTTTACGGCCACTGGAAAATGCAGTACTTGTCTGCCTATAACAGTTGATGAGATACAGAGAGCTTTTTGGAAGGCGAAAAGAACTTCGGGGCGCCTGGGCCAGACACTATTACGAATTTTTGGTGGAAAAAGTTTACTTGTACAGACGTACGTCTGGCCAGGAAATTCACATCGTACCTGAACGGAGAAAAGCCTATTCCACCGTGGCTTACAGAAGGGCGGACATAATTGCTGTACAAATAAGGACAATCATCTGATCCAAAATATTATAGGCCCATAACTTGCCTAAGCACTTGCTATAAGATATTTACTAGCATCTTAAATGAAAGAATATTAAATTCCATACAACCCGTTTGGGGGCGTATCTACGAACAACGTGGATCTAAGAGAGGCTTGACTGGTCGCAAATAAAATCTTTTAATTGATCGTCGCGTCATTCAAGACGCAATTCAATATAAGCGCAACATGTCAATGGTCTGGATCGATTACAAGAAGTCATTTGACACCACTCCACATAGTTTGGGTAACAAACTATTGGAGAGCCTAAACGTTTACGACAGATTAGTAAGTTGCACGTAAACACTCTTGTCGCAATGATCATCTCACTTTCTCATTAAAGCTGACAAGAAAAGTGATGTAGCGAACCCAGTCCGTTACCAAAGGGATATGTTCCAAGGCGACTCCCTAAGCCCGCGAACTTAATATGGCTCACGTCTTCTGAGTGTTGAGTCAATGCATGGCCGTATGGTTTTGGGAATGGCTAACAGGGTTATCAACAACCTAGATGACCTTCTTATGAAATTTGTGCACGAGCACGAATTAGCGGCTTTTGGGTCATTTCTATATAAGCCTGCAAGAATGGCGTCCGAATACCAAGGACTATCGTTCTCGACAGATATGCGGGCCAATGGTGGTGAAGCAATGAACGTGATGGAGTTAGATGTAGAGGCTGCCAAAACGGTAGTTCGAAAATCAGAATTGGCAATATTCAAAGAACTCCATCGGGATAAATCTATGAATGGTCAATTTTATAACGTAATTGCCGAGTTGGAGCTGTCACCACATTTAAGATTCCTTTTTAAGATCTGCCTTTTTAAGATCTGCCCTTTTAAGAGCCTTTTTAAGATCTGCTATCCTGCGATCTGAAACTGAGGGATTTAGTTTTGCATGCCAAGATAGTGTCATAAACATCTTTATCTACCGTAAGATTATAATTGCCGTAGAGGTGGGACATACGGACTACCGAGCATGCAAGTCTCAACCAGAGACACTACTTCATATTCCGTCCGCATGCCCGGTGTATTCTAGAACAAAATACATCCAGCGCCATAATGCCGTCTTAAAAGTGCTATATTTTCATCTGCGACATTCTTACGGTATAGACCCGGTATAGACAAAGACCCGGTTGCACCCTACGTCGTTAAGGATATTGAGACCGTAGTTGAAAATTATGCAGTTAAAATATTTTGGAACTACGGTTTCCTACAACCCATCAAATAGCCGCAAACAAACCTGATATTGTTTTATTAGATTCCACTTAGCGGGAGATGTTCCTTATAGAATTTTCTAGCCCCGCTGTTAAAAATATTGAAGTTAAAGAACCAGAAAAAGTGGCAAAATATCAGGATTTTCTATGCGAGCTAAGAATCCAATATCCACGCCATTCCATCAAATTGGTAGTCCTCAACACTGGAGTCATGAGAAGCGCCAGATCCTAGGTAATAAACTATATTAAGATCATACCGATTTGCGAGGCCAAAGCTGAAGAATTAGCAAGTCAGACGCAAAACGCCGTAATCCTGGGCACGATTTGTTCTTAATGGAACATTCAAATCAAATTTTAGCACTAGCCAGGGATCATCAATAGAGTTGTCCACAAATTTATACAAGTAGCAAATGGCATGCATTTTTCTTCTATATTGAAGCGTCGGAAACTGAAATTGCTCCAATAGATATCTATGGTTGGTGCCTCGAACTGAATATGTACCCTTAGTTTTAATGTAAGGAACTTAGCAAATTTTCTCTGTATATGGTCAAGATTCTTAATGTGACAGTTGTAAAATGGGGAGCAGATAGCAGAGGAATTACTGTGAAAATAACTCACGTATAGAACTTTTAAAGAGGAATCCAGGGTCCTTAAACTAAATGGCTCTATTCGGACAGGTAGTTGGAAACTGTTAGTGGAGAGTACGCGTACTGATGGCAGATTGCTTTGTGGGTCGACATGGCAACTGGTTTCCAATTGGACTCTCTCCGAACGCTGATCTCACTGGTTATGACCTTCTGACTTCAGATGACGTTGGCCTGACATGAACAATTAACCAAAAGCAGCCGTATTTCAGTTTTTTTAATTTTTATTAATATTTTGTAATCCGTTGATATAAAAATAATTATGTGCAATGAAGTCATTGGCATAGGTTCATTCTGGAGTCTCTAATATCTAATTTTAATTCGTCGTCGCTGCTTCTTCTAGCCGTAAAAAAACAGTATCACCCAAAACAGAATGTAACTCGTTTTAAATTTTAACACTAGAACCAGAATCTAAGCAACAACAAAAAAAAGGGTACGACACTACTCAGTGTAATTCAGCGTCAATAAATTGACAATTCTTAAATTTTATTACTATGGACTACAAATACTTCTGATCCATGTACTAAAATGATAGTCAAAGAACAGTTCTCGTACCAAAGTGTGACCGAACGCTCCACGAAATAGTCAGGTAACTATGAGAAAACCAACACGCATGCGTTGCATAGTACGTGGACGGTTTGTTGCTCTGTTCATAATCTTACACTTCTCAATATTTATAAAAAGGTCCTTTCTTTGAGACCTCCTGGTTAACTCAGTGATAGACTTTTGTAAAAGATTACAATCAGCATAGCCATTAATCTGAAAAAATACCTTCAGATCATTAGCATACAAGAGGCAAGTACAAGGGAGTAAGGGAGTAAAAGAACCGTGGAACCAACTGATTGGGTTAATAATTTGATGATAGTAGAGAAACCTAATAAGTCGTTAAGATTATGGTCAGATCCAAAACCCTTAAACAAATTTGTTTAAACGTCAACATTTTATGATACCTACATTTGAGAAAATAGCCTCCAAATTAACAGGTTACTCAAGTTTTAGGTTGTTTTAGATATGAAAGATGGGTTTTGGCAGATTCAATTGGATAATGCTAGTTCAAAACTTTGTACATTTAATACTCCTTTTGGTAGATATTCATTCA
>WYDF02123290.1:0-15422 GCA_009867245.2 Adranes taylori
ATATAATGATAAATAAAATTCTTCGCCTTTGGACAACAATATAATTTATTAACTCAATTTCTACATTTTCTTGTCAACGTTTCGGTTTCTAGATTTATAAACCATCATCAGGACTAAAAGTGATGCAATGATTGCATGAACATCAAAATTCAAAAAGTACAAAGTACATACGATAACAAGCGAACAAATTTATTTGAAATATCAGAGAAAAAAATTTATAATATAAACTAGCTAAACCCGGCCACGCTTCGCTGTAGCTCAGTCATGTGCCGCGACCATCGATATGCGGAAAAAAGTTTCAAGAATATGTGTTGCCGTGTTCCCGTATACTCGTATTCCCGTAGGCCCGTATTCCCATATTCTGAAGGGAGAAGCGAGGACCATCTTGTTTTGTTGGAGCAATTTTTTTTGCAGCCTTTTCTTTCGTTGACTATTTCGTCGAGCCGCGCTTTTCGTTCAAGGTAAGCCTTCTGTATTTTTATCATCAATACACGCGATCTTCCCTTTTCATACCATTGCTTTAGTGCGAATCATTTGTTGAGTTGGTGAATTTTGATAAGAAAGGTTATGTGGACGCGTGTTTTCACGAAGAAGAAACAAGACGAAATCTTTCAAGAAGAAACAGGAACATCAACTGTAAACAGAATTCATCAGAGCATCAACTGTAAACAGGACAATAGTTGATAGCGTCCATTCTCCAATGACGTTCGTGGTTATCCATCAATGGGACATCTTTTGAACACCACACTATTTTCTTCATATTATCAAGAAGCTTTAAAAATAGTGGACCAGTCATAGTACCACTTGTGGGGCTGTAACTGATATAACTGACACAACCAGGTGTTCCCCGTCCCCCTCTAAAGATAGACTCATGAAACCGAGCTTGTAATTAGTTGACCACGTTCAGCAGAGACACGGTCGGACTTGCTTGGTTCCAGTTTGTTGTGACATTCGGTGCTTCTACTACAGTCATTATATTAGTTTGATCCAGATTATAAATTCGCACAGGTGTAAAATTATGTTTCTTTAAGACGTTTCCCTAAATGTCATGGAACTGATTAGTTGAAGCTTGTTGGGCGTGAAAAACTTGTGTATTTCAGATGTTTGGAGGGCAAGTTTTTTATGCCGCTTAATAAAACGTTTCAGCCAATCGACTCCAGCAAAATAAACAATTTTCCGTCCATTTTACTGTACATTTGTCGAGGTCTGCAGCATATTGGAATGCTAGTTCCCTTGCCTGTTTGTATGTGAGACTGTAGTGCATCTTTGAACTTCTGATAAGGTACTCTCAGCAATCTTTCTTTGTCATTGCTGAACGCTTACTTTGTCGTGAAATTGGCATTCTTAAGTAATATATTTCTTTTATATTTTTTTATTCTGTAATGTAAAGTATTGGGCTTTACACTGTAAATATTAGCAGCCTACTTTAATTTCACATGACCTCCTGTCACTTGGAGAATAGCCTCTTAGTTGACGTCACACTCTCTTTTCGTTTATAATTTCGAACCATATGGGGCTAGGAAAACGAAACAAAAGTTTGTAACATGTTCAAAGGTGCCCCTGGCATTTTGATCAAACTTGCCCCAATGGAATTTTGACAATAAATAATTTAGTTATTTCGTCAAAATACATTTCTTCGTAATAATTTCTTTTTAAATCATCATTCTAATTATATAACCTATGCAATAGAGAAAAATTACTCACCTCTTCTTTCAAATATGCGCTGAATGCCTTACAATTTTAACACAAATGTTTGGATTTCACTGTTAAAAACAAATAAACACTAGTACTTGTTGCAGATCTGTCAAATATTTGAAATGACAACTGACAGCTATGCGGCTCAGTGTTGCCATTATAAAATTATAATTTCCAGCCAGTGCTTCGTGAACGCATTTGTTTTAAACTGCTCTCTGTTCAAAGTTGCTCTACCCTCCCCTATATTCCTAGAATTTGTAACTCCATATTGCTGTGCTTGATTCTTCAACTAATTGATTATTAAGATTATAAGTAGTATTCCATTAACACAATATATATCTAAAAACAATATTTAAATTATTTTATTTGCGAAATTAAAGTTTAAAAATGTTACTAAATAGTGACGGAAGATCTTCGTTTCGCCGTTCTGCGGACTCGTCAGAATAGTGAGTCCAAATGTTCAACTATATATATCATAGTATTGCTATTGACGAAATTATAATGTAAATATATTATGATTTTTATAAAATCATATTACTATCCTTAGCCTATGGTATGTTTTTTAACCAATGTACCATTAGGAACACTGAATAAATTTTTTTGTGTGAAAACTGTTAGAAAAATTCAACAGTAACCTCGCAAAGATGTATTTTGCATTACCACAATATATAGTTAAAACAATCTTTAGATTGTCGAAATAACCAAATAATATAAACAATTAATCTTATATATTTTTATTCGCCATTATAACTGATTATTTGTAGTCTCCATTATGAATGAGACCATATCTACAGTATCAATCGGTTACTGGTTATCTGCTCTTTGGGTTGAACGGTATTGAGATAATCGATGCTCTACTGTATTACTCCTTAAGAATGAACATCCCGTATTTTTAAATATCCCACTAAATTCAGCCATATAGTTCTTCCCAAATGACAGCTATTCTAAATTTGCATATGCTCAAAATAAAATCTAGTGATAAATCTAGTAATTTGTTCCCCCCAAATCTATTTGTTGTCAATTAAATTTCGCGCTAATCAGCCATATTGCTTTTTTCCAAATGAGAGCTGACAATGATCTGTTCCAAAATACCGAAAAAATCTAGTAACTTGTCTCCCTCAAAACTATTTGTTATCAATTACAATTCGTGCTAGTCAGTCATATTGTTTTTTCCCGAATGACAGCTATTCTAAGCTCAATTTAAAATCTAGTGTAACAATAAATCTACTTAAAAAACATTTGAGGCGCGCCTCCGCCGCGCTCCGTTTAAATTTCGCGCTAGTTAGACATATTGCATAGATTTTCAAAATGACAGCTACTCAAATTTAGATAAGCTCGCGTCTAAATAGTTGACGCGTCATCCCGCGACCGCTACGAACAACTACGATGACGTCGAAGACGATGTGATAAATCTAGTAACTTTTTTCCCCCAACCGGATATATCTTGTCGTCCACTATATTGCTTTTTCAAATGACAGTTGTCAAACTCAATACCGGTTCCAAAATACCGAAAAAATAGCGATCTACGGAACGATTATCATTTTAGAGCGATTTTGGAACACCTCTCGGCGGGTTGGCGGGTGCTTTAGAATCTGTGGTACCCTACTACTCGCAAAAATTTTTTTTCTTATTTAAAAAAATTGCTCTTGTCATTTGTCATATATATCTATTTATCGTATATGTGATGTAAAATGAACAACTTTGTATGTAGGACACCAATTTAAATAAGATATTATATCGCACCAGTATATTATGGGTGGAAAACGAAATTTCAATATAAAGATGCGTCACTTTCTCAGAACGGAATGCACTCGCACGTGCCTTAATTTGCTAGTTTAGCATTTTAGATGTGTTTTCTGTAAATAACTTTTTATAAATAGACGCAATCAGCGGGTATATTCCTCTTAGGATTTGTAGTGTTTCTTGTAACGTGATACATACGCACGTCGATGTAATGACAATAATAACATTTTATTGAAGAACAGTAAATATATTACAAAGCCCGGAATGTGACCTAACTATAACTCGATATCGGATTCTAGCAAATATGTCAGATTGGTTGCGAATGAATTAATGTGGTCAACCAAATTTAACCCGTTCAATTCTCATTAACAACAATTAATTCGAATGTTTTGTTCTTTACTATTTTATACTTTCTTTTCATAAGTTTCCAACTAATATCATATCCTATACAAATTCTTGATTAAATATTTATTTTTGGGATGATTCACTTTCCGTCGTGTTGTTACAAAATTTGAACTAATCGGGGGGGGGGGGGTTGGAGTAGTAATTCTACCATAATACCACAAGAAGAAGTATGTAGGATTTATTCGCAGATGCTTCAGGCGGTTGGCGGCCTGTTCTTTTGATGTTGCCTTTCTCGCTTTCTTGTTGACGAAGTACTAATTAAGGAAAGGTTATGAAACATTGATATGAGTGTATGAAGTAAGAAGTGAGTAGCGAGATAACAAAATATTCAGCAGAACATTAATAAATGTATACTTGAGCTGAATTACTATCGATTTGAGTTGATTTTTGTAATTTAAATTAAAAAAATTATCGATTTGTGGGTAACGCTTACTTAGAACAAAATCAGATTCAAAGGCGCGAATTCTGCTCGCTCTTCAAGAATTAGTTTGATAGTTGATATGTTCGAATTTGCACACTTCGAAATAACTAGTACAAGCTCCAAAATGCATGTAATCACCGCTGGCTTGGGTGGGTCATTTTATATGAAATTAGCTGAGAGGAAACGACTTTTGGTGTTCGCCTTGCCGGCGCCAGTTTTCGTCGCAGCCGGCGGCACTTGGACGTGGCCTAAAGGAAAAGGAAACTTCTGCTAGAAAATCTTAGGTGGATTCGAATTTCGAGCAATAAAAAAATTACTTTGATCTGTTGAGGCATTATTTTGTTGACGAAAGCATAAGTGGTGGTTCACATAAGCGGTGGTGGATGGTAGCTTTACGCGGCTAAAATCTTAGGAATCATACATCAAATACCTTCTGCTAAAATTCGTGAAACTAAGAATCCAATCGGATTGATCAAGAATATTAAAGAGTGAGAAGCATAACTGCTTATTGAAAAATATAGTGTGTGAAATAATCGTTTAAAAACTTTTCAGTTTAAAAAAAATAAAAAAACTTTCGCATAAGAAGTATCCCGATGCGGAAAAATTATGTCTGTGTAATAAGCACATGCATGTTTAAGATAAACGCTGTTCGCATGCTGTCTATCGCTCGTATAGCGAGCGGTGAAATATCATATAGTACGGTATGCTTTATGTTTTAGGCGCGCGAATGTTTTCGCGAGATATGAGATTTTATTTTCTTATTTATATTTAATTATTAGTGAATCAAACGTTATTACATTGATTTGTTGACTTCTTAAATTATATTTGAGGAATTGAATTTTATTACTCAATTTATATTACATTAGACTCCCTCAAAACTATGACAAATATTTTAATTGATTAAAATATTTGTCATGGATATGTTAATCCTATAACAGTGTTGTAGGATTAACATATCCATGACAAATATTTCAATCCTAAGGTCCAGAGTTTTTTGAAATCTTATTCATACGAATTATGCAATTAAAATTTTTTTATATCCAATTATGTATTAAAATAAATAAAAATTTTAAATACAGATTTGAACCAACTTTCAACACTCGCACGTGCCTTAATTTGCTAGTTTAGCATTTTAGATGTGTTTTCTGTAAATAACTTTTTATAAATAAACGCAATCAGCGGGTATATATCTAAATCTAAATTTAGGATTTGTAGTGTTTCTTGTAACGTGATACATACGCACGTCGATCTAATGACAACAATAACAATTTTATTGAAGAACAGTAAATATATTACAAAGCCTGGAATGTAACCTAACTCGATATCGGATTCTAGCAAATATTGTCAGATCGGTTGCAAATGAATTAATGTGGTCAATAAAATTTAACCCGTTTAATTCTCATTAACAACAATTAATTCGAATGCTTTACTATTTTATACTTTCTTTTCATAAGTTTCCAACTAATATCGTATCCTATACATATTCCGGATTAAATAATTATTTTTGGGTTGATTCACTTTCCGTGTTGTTACAAAATTTGAATTTATGGGGGCGGGTAGTAATTCTACCACAATACCACAAGGAGAAGTATGTAATCGAAAGAAAAGTGAAGAACTAACATGGACTCGACCAGTTATGGGGAGAGCACATTAGAAAATATTTAAACTGAATTTCAATAAGCAGGAAAAGGATAGAGCGAGTTTTAGTTATCCCAGCTACTTTGTAGGAGTGGGAATACATTCACTTTCATTATAAGCCAATAGCTTACACTCGGCTTAGAATGTTCTAATTTTTCACTTATCAATTGCAAGTTTTCATCAATTGCAAATTTACGATTTAGTGAAGCCATTATGGTATTCGTTCATTTGTGAAAAATGTAGTTGAAATATAACCGTAAGATGAAATTATATTTCATTATAAACTCAATGAGGAACTCAAACATCTTATATTATCAAATAAGGATCGTGGGTAAGAAAGTGGCAGATCTCATATTATTATAATAGGTACCCAAAGATATATTAGCGTAAACAATAATGCATAGATATAGATGCGCAATAACGGGGTGATATAATATAGCTTATTGTTTTTAATATTGATAACTTCATATCCGTGCTTTTAAATGACTGTCACTGTATAGCTTCTATTTATAATTCAAGGTTTTGTTAAGATGATTCCATTATTAGAATAGCAAGTAGAAATAGCGAACTGGTGATCATTTGATTTCTGATATTCTTTTGTTCTTCTCATTGGATTTTTACTTCTCTTCTGCTTCTCCAGGACGTCAGTAGAAAGAATTAAATGATTGAATGATGAATGGTTAGTGAAGATATTGTTGTAGGTTGTTCCAACTGGTTAGTATAGTATGGCGACAATATGAAATACGTAGTTAATGGTGTGAGATAAATTGTTGAACACATGATGTTAATTTTTTAACGGAAATGGAATTGGTGCATGTGAAGCTTTTACTCGCTGTCATCGAAGTAATAGCGGAATAAGCGGCGGTGATGATTATCACGTATCACTGGATACGCCCGTTGTCTGGAGTTGATGGCAATGGTACATCACCTGTGGTTGGTAGCGATGAACTGGGAGGTTATGGAGATTCTTTCTCGCTGTAGCTTCGGTGGGATGGATGGCGTTGGCGTTGACCTCCTCGTTTTTTGCATGGAAAAAGTAGTTTGTCAAGGAATTGTTATGAATCAGATTCAGACTGAAAACTGCGATTTTTGACACGCTATTCAAGAAAGTAGACCTGAACATTGAAAGAGAATTATGTTAGCCAAATCTTGCGACTTTGCACACGCGAAAATGGCTGCCTCAAGACCCAAAATGGAATTAATGAGCGCTGGATAGGGTTGGTCTTTTTATACGCAATTAGCTGACAAGAAGACACTCCTGGCATGTTGGCTGGAGCCTGGCACTTTTCGGAGCTCGCTGGAAAATGTAAGAAACATAGTTGGAGCAATGAAACTTTAATCTAAATTAATAAAAAAAAAACGCTTTCATCAGGATATATTGAAATTGGTACAAAACAAACAGATATATTAGACTGGTGTGACTAAACGTTTAATTAAAGTACAATCTTGCTATGGAGCGGCATGCCGCAAATAGCCCTTGGTGATAATAATAATAATGACCCATTTCATTATAATATATAGGTAGTATTAAGAAGTATAAGAATTTATGATCTATGCACCCTGCTCTCTTTTCCAAGTTTCCGAACGAAATGCTTTTTAGTTAATGAGAAAACTAAACATAGCCAAGTGTGACCTAACCTTCCCAACTTGTACAATAATTTATATAAGGTTATATCTAAGCTGTTGATGAGTTTTAAAAGGACGAAGAATGAGAGCACAAAAAGGAATTGTTAAGAGAAACAGTAAACATTAACGGGTCTCCGATCGATACTGTTTTGATGTCACATCGTCATATAGTTAGCATTGTCGTATCGAAAGTTACTCGGAGACTTCTAACAAATGATTATGACATGAAGGGAGGATATTAAGCATAGAAGCAGCTGTTCGGAAAATATTCATTTTGTAGTCAAGTACTTTGGAGATATTACCTACGGGATTGCTCTTATTGCATTTTCATGTACGGTATAGCATGGCGAACACTCTTTTTTTTTTGACAGTCATCGAGCTTATTTCAGCAACATAATGCAACCTGGTACTGGACCTATAATTTGGACCTCGAACTTGAACCGAGGATTGTTAATTATTGACCTGGGACTCGGACCTAGGCCCTCCGTTACTGGGTATTAAATGTTGCCATTGATATCAATGAAGATTATTCTTGAAAATTCTTGGAAAACTCCTTTCACCAGATTCTTTAAATTGTAAATGTTTTAAAGATACAAGTTGTTAAAAAGTATGATAGGATATAGCATAAGTTACGAATTGATTTACTAAGGTCTCATTTAAAAATACGTTATAGAATTTTTTGTCTTCTATGTGATGATCCAAATGTAGTTCGATTCATTCAAAAATAATCCCAAAGTAGTTTGATTTCTTGGTAGTTTCTTTCAGAACAGGACACATTATGATTTTCCTTACATAAATAGGAAGGCACTCTTCTCGGTTCAGCTTCGGTTTTTTCAGTGTAATTTCATACAGTGTAATTTTAGGGTTGGATTTGATTTTCCCATCAATTGTATCAATTCCAAAACGTTCTTCTGCTTTTTGAAGCAATATTTTTTCTGTGGCCACTAAGGTTTTGGATTTTGATGTTCCTTCCAGCCACTATCTTCCATTTTTCGAATTTTTCATCTCGTATTAGCTTCCTCATGCTGTGGTCTTTCACGTTTTGTCTACCTTGGTGTCTCTCGGAAAAAATATTTTAAGAGTCGACCGCATTCGGCTCTGTAGAAACTTTAATGGATTTGATGGTCTGCTCATTTCTTGTATGGTAGGCTCCATACATCATTGACCATCATCTTGATCGCTTTCTCCAAGTATTGGCCTTATTGTTTGTTGCGTGGGATTTATCATTTGAACATTGCATACAGGATCTTTTTGAAGGTACTGACAAGGCGGCTTGAGACATATGCGGAGAAGGAATTAGGCGAAAACCAGTATGGGTTTCGATGAAACAGGTCAGGCTTGGACCACATCCTGTATTTCCCGCAGATTCTGTAGAAGTGGTACAAACATAATGTTAGCGTACATTGACTACAAAGAGGCAAATGATAGTGTCAGGAGGTCCAAGTTGCAATGATACTGGAAGAGATGAGAATGCCAAAGAAGCTCATTAGTCTGGAGTGTATAACATTACGTTGCACTCGGACTGTGTCAAGATCTAGGGGCAGTTAACAAAGGAATTAGAGGGACGAAGAGAGAAAATGCCTTCTTCAATTTCTGCCTGGAGCATATCATGCGGAGGATCCTGTTCAATCCACGAAGAACTATCTAAACCAGATTCCTTCAGCACATGGCTTTTGCAGATGGTGCTGTCCTTCTTGGCAGAAGGACGATAGCATAGACAGAGGCGCTACAACATATGAGTGAAGGCGGGAGGCGCTTAACGCTAAGAATTAACAACTAAAAGATATAATACATGATCGGCACGATAGAAAAGGAAAGTTTCCGCGCGGTGAGTTATTTGGAATGTGAAGAAGGAAGGTACGAGAGAGCCCGGGAGAGTTCAAGAATCTCATGCTATGAGTATCCTACTTAGGGAGAGTTTAAGTACGAACCTATGGGGCGCTGGTGATATATAAAACCACGAATTGTCGTAGGGAACAGATGTTTTTATGCTTTTAATAAACTACTGAATCCTCAATCTAGAAACCTCAAGCTCATCGTGAACCGCATCATAATTCGACCGTTGATGCTATATGGATGTGAAACTTGGACGCTCACTGAACGTGACAAGAATGTGCTCCGGATGTGGGAAAGAAAGGTGCTGCAAAGTGTATCAGCTCTACGGTGATATTGACCTGGTTGCTAAAGAGACGGTGATGAACCAGAGACGAAGAAAAGATGGCTGCGGTACCTGTGGTATGTTTATAGAACGGAGAGAGAATCTCCAAGAATACTCTCGACCAACAACTGGAGGGCAGAAGGAAACCAAACAGACTAAGGAAGAGGTGAATTAATGACGTCTGAAATGATATTCAAGCGTTGGCGATCCAGAGCTGGAGGAGAAGAATGAACGGCTGCTGAGGCCAGGGCCCAACATAGCGATATAGCGACCAGGATCCAACATAGCATGGATATGTTAATCCTATAACACTGTTAAAGGATTAACATATCCATGACAAATATTTCAATCCTAAGGTCCAGAGTTTTCTGAAGTCTTATTCATACGAATTATGCAATTTAAATTTTTTTAAATCCAATGTTGTATTAAAGTAAATAAAAATTTTAAATACAGATTTGAACCAACTTTCAATGGATGTATTTTCTGCCCACGTTTGAAACAGGTTCTGAGCTGTGTAAGAGGTATGTGTACTATGTACATTACATGCGAAAAATAAAACACTAATGTTATTACTCTAAATAAAAATAGTATTACAAGCAAACAAATATTTATTTAGAATTATGGTTTCATTATTCTAAAAAAATCCTTAGCCTCATTTCAAGATTCTAGTACACTTGTATGTATACATAGATATAAAAAGTTTGAACTAGTAATAGAGTACAACAGGAAAATGGCAGCAGGATGGCTGTCGCCAGCTACAATCGTGACGTCTGCCACTACATGCAGGAATTCTCTTCCTCATTCATTCGCAAATTGAGAATGCACTAAACCATCCCCTTACGCGCATATCGTTCTATTTAAGATCTCTAAACATTCACATCATAAAAAATACAGTTAGGTAATCTTTTCATTTTATGAGTTCACGAAACGAGGTTACTACTTACAATTCGTGCTATAAAAAGGTAGTTTTATTACATTACATCTCTAGAAGTATATAGTATTTATAGCAATTAATTGATTCGAGGATAAATGGTATTTTCATATATTTTGGCAACTATTTTTAGAAAATAGGCAAATATAGGGACCGCGGGATTCATGGGTTGGCGAATTTGTGCGTAGGCAGGGCAGTATGGCGTGTAAAGCACATTTTCCAATAGTGACTCTAAAGCGGCAAAGTGAACAACGGAGTTGTCTGCGCCATGGGCAACACATGTATGGGGATCGGCGGGGTTCATAGGTCGGCGAATTTGTGCGTAGAAATCGATTTCAAAAACTTAAGGTGAAGCACGCCGGGTCTTGTCAGACATTTCAAGACCCGGCGTTACAACCAAGTAAGTAGTAACAACGAAGGAAAATCAATGTTCGAAAAAAAGAGAACTGCTGTGATTAAAATACAGAAATAAGAGTGACATCACAATGGAAATAAAATACAATATAAATTGAACACGATGAAAACGGAAACACGTGAATGCGCTAAAAACTGTGATCTTGATTTTCCGCTTCACTCTTTTGCTAACGTAACATAGCCTAGCCAGCCACAGCCAGCCATTGATTTCAGATAGATTAGTAGTACGTGTATAGTAATGACTAAAATTTTTTTAGTCAGCGTAATAATTACAAGTTTACAAGAACTATTGTCTCAAAGAGTCACAGTTAAATATATCTATTTTATTTTTAATTTAGAAATGAAGTTCTTATTTTTCTATTAGGTACTTTAAAATTGGGATGTGTTAAAAAATTGCTTATAATTTTTGTTGCTTGTACTATATGTTTTTACTCTCTCCTTCCGCGTCGGGCGGCTCCCTGCTAGACTCCCTGCTCCTCCCCATTTTCGTGCACCACGAAAACGAACGTTGTTTTGCTTGATAACCTTGTTTGGCATATATCGCTACGCAGAGTTCAATGATTTCATCTATAAAAAAAACTTCTGCGATTATACAAAACAGCCTTTAGGTTGCTAACTGATTTTGAAATAAATACCGATACATTATTTATCTGATTAGTGATTTATTTATATAATTTTTTTATGTGGTTGTTTTAATCATTTATCGACTGCGAGGCTATGTCCAATTCGCCGATAACAATCTGTATCATTTTGCACGACAGTGTGTACATTGCTTCTAATGAAATGCGAAACAACTTGGAAGTATGTATGCATAAATTCAGGCCCTAAGTTACACACTTGCACGCCCTTTCACTTGGAGTAATGTTATTTGCCAAAATTTTCATCATATTCTATCACAGGTCCTTTCTGTGCCACACAGATGTTTCTTGGAGACATAATAGATAATTTAAATAAATATTGTACTTATAAATGTTATCCAAATAACAATTTAATTATTACGGATATAAATCCAAAGGGATATGTTTTAACACATCCTAATTCCCAAATGTATACCAGGTGTAGAGACAAATCACAACAACTACCTACATCACAAAAAGACATTACAGGCGCTCTTCCTTTACGTTTGCCATGCAATGATTCCTAATTTCAAAATAACATTTTGTTAATGGCTACCCGTTTTCCGTGTGGCAATATGGGAAGTACATATGTAGAAATAAAACTTGTCCTCCCAGCCACATGGTCTCACTTAAAATCTTTGAACGTATTGTCGCGTATGGAATATAGATACTGAATGGATAATAGGCGATAGATAGTAATTACGAAGGTAAGCAGCGCATGGGAGATACGAACCTCAGAATGAACTTTCCAAAACTACAGAAAAATAGTACATGTTGATGTATAAACAGAAAGCGGCCTAATTATATCACTTACAGTATTAGTTAGATCATGTAAATTAGTTTGTGTTGACAGATTCAAATGTGGAACTAATAAAGTCCAGTTGGAATTTAGAGTTTCACCAATATTATCAAGTGTTGGCAAAGAATGTTGTGATTGATGGTCAAATATACTGTCGCGTAAGGAATATAGATAGTGAATGGATTATAGGAGATAGATAGTAATTACGAAGGTAAGTAGCGCAGGTAGGGTTAATTAGGGGGGAGTCGAGCGTTAAACACGAACGTCGATAAGTGTGGGATTGGCATTGAGATACCAAGGGTGCTAGGCGGTTTTGAACAGAGAGTACTGGAAGATTAAGAGACAGCATCATTTTTGGAATCCTGGCCAGGTAAACATTATGGTTTACGTTAGGTAAATATACATTAATTATTATATAGTTGACTTTCTATTATAGTTATCAGTACCCCTAACCTCAGACCCGGATGGAACCCGCTATACATCCTGGCTGGGGTGTAACAATTGCCAAGATTCCAGAAATCGTCTCTTAATCTTCCAGTACTCTCGGTTCAAAACCGCCTAGAACCCTTGCTATTTCTATGCCAATTCCACGGCTATAGACATTCGTGTCTCTCGCTCGACTCCCCGCTAATTACCTCTAACTGCGCTGCTTACCTTCGCAATTACAATCTATCTCTTATAATACATTCACTATCTATATTCCATACGCGACCGTAGATGTGAATCAATCACAACATTCTTTGTCAACACTTGATAATATTGATGAAACTCTAAATTCCAACTGGACTTTATTAGTTCCACATTTGAATTTGTTAACACAAAGTAATTTACATGACCTAACTAAACTGTAAGTGATATAATTACGTATTTTTTAGCTCATACATCAACACATACTATTTTGGCATATTTTCTTTTTTATGCATGGACGGTAATCCTCTTCGCATCCATTTTTCTGTTGTTTTGGAATGTTCATTCTGAGGTTCGTATATCCCATTGGAAGTAATAGAACAGTTCGTAAAAGGAACGGCTCTTTTTCACAGTGAAGATTTTTTCACGGATTTCAAAAGAACAGTTCAGTAAAATGAACAGCTTTTCTCATTTCTACTGGCTGCGTCGTAGGCAAATATGGGACGGGGGCATTCAGGGGTAGGCGATTTATATGGCACACTAGTATTATATAACTAAATTTTTTTATAGAGATTTATAACAAAGAAAGTATAATATACAAGTGGTTATACGTTTTAATTACGATTTATGCGTTGCCAATTTTTTTTAATTTGAAATACGAAACATGTTATATGTGTTAATGAATGTCAATTGCTACTAATAATATACATCTAAATAATGAACAATGACATTTTAAAAAACATCTTTCATGAAGTACAGAATGAAATACAGATTTTATATATATATTTTTAATAATAAATTCGTTTCAGAGTTTGAAATAAACTTAAGAGAATTTTTTTTTATTAGAGAAGTAATTCGTTCATAAAACTATAATAACGCATTTTGATATTCACAATTAAAGCGTGCTCTCCTACAAAGTACTTAAAATAAACCAAAAGGGTGCTATTATAATTTGTTATATTACATCAAACTCATTTAGTCGCTTATGAAGTACTATATGAAACAAAAGACCGCGTTCAATATTTTGTAACGTCGTGAACATATGTATGTGATTATCTATACCATAATTACAATTTTGTTAACTACTTTTATAATTAGATTCAATGAATACTGACTCGATATGCTGAAACTATTTATAGCATCATATTATCTCATAATAAAGACCGTCTATTAAACAACTAATTTTAACTATTAGTATTCTATATTAATTAGTACTACCGAAGTTTTTTTTAATTGACAGTGGTTTATATTTAATTAAATCTGTCAATTTAATTGCCGTCGGGGACTTGAAAATGGTTTTGTAGTAAAAGTTACCTTATACTTTTAGATATTTATTTAAATGTTTTAAGCGACTTGGAAAAGGTAAGAGCCTGAAGTAATCTTCTTTTTACGTATTTGCGGGTTTAAGGGTGTAACTGATTAAAAATAAAAAAAAAATGATTTCATTTTGGTAGAGGCTCTAGTAATAATATTCATGTTAATTCTCTCATTTTTGTGTAATTGCTCTCATATTGAGAGTTTGCGTTCTTATTAAGAGCTTGCGCTCTTATTAAAAGTTTGAAGAGTACAATTGGGTTTTCTTTAATAATGTTCATGTTGGATAAACTTTAATTATGTTTATTATTTTTCCACCTTTTACACGGTCTTGACTCTGCTTTTAGGCGCTTATTCTAGTATGGTTTCCGAATGAAATTAAAAAATATCTGCAACAAAATACACGTTTGATTTGGCTTTTCTTGCTGTGTTTTTACTGTCAGAGTTTTAGTTTGCGCTCTTATTGAGATGGCTGTTTTATTAAGAGTTTGCGTTCTTATTAAGAGTTTGCGCTGTTATTAACAGTTTGCACTCTTATTAACAGAAGATCATCTATTACAGTACAATTACTACACAATTGGATTTCCTTTAATAATTTTCATGCTAGATAGTTTGGTTATGTTTATTATGTCTCTACTCTTCTCAGTGGCTTTTCAGAGTATAATTTCCGAATTAAATTAAAAAGGCGACAGCAATAAGACACATTTTTGTCTAATTTCGCTCTTTTTTTAGTTTTTCTTGCTGTATTTTTATTGTACCAGTTTGAGTGTGCGCTCTAATTGAGTTTTCTCTATTACTAATAGTTTGCGTTCTTATTCAGAGTTTGCGCTCTTATTCAGAGTTTACCTGAGAGTACAATTAGTAAGAGTACTAATTGAATCAAATTTAATATGTGAAGCTCCCAAAGAATTCGTTCAGAATTAAATAATCTAAAATTATATTATTAAATTTTGGTATAGATTATAGGAATTGGGTTTCCTTTAATAAGTTTCATGTTAGATAAATTTTAATAATGTTTAATATAATTTCCGAAT
>WYDF02123291.1:0-10096 GCA_009867245.2 Adranes taylori
CGTTCGTAATGAAAATTTAGTTTCATTTATTGTACAATTTTTGGTCACCTGTCTACAACAATTTTATACATTAAATAACATTAGTCTAACCAATGAATTCCCCGGTCCCCATATTTGACTACTTCGGTGCCGGCTTTGCCGCGACCGCCCTTTACTCACATTTTCCCCGTATTTGCCTACAGCGCGGACAACTGCACTATCCAGTTTGGCATGGCCTACGATCCCTCTTCGGCTAATTTCTAAAAGAGTAGTCTGGCATGGAAAAAGACCAGGACTGCTTTGATTTTATGAATTTTTTCGCTTTGGCATGTTTTGCTACCGTTTTTGACTTAATTTTTCCGCACTACCGCTTTTGAGTCACTATTTCTTCGTGTCCGCTTTGCGTCAAATTAAGATCCCTGGGTCTTACACTTGTTCCCAGAATTTTATTTTTTCAACTTTCATAAGAACCGAGATATTTAATGTAGTACAATAGCCGGTCTTAAGTAAATCAATCGAAAACTTTACAAAACAAAAACACCATGTATATCTTTGAAATTATACTACTATTTTTGCCTCTGGTCAACTATATTCAGTTGATCAGAGGCAAAATTGAGGTTCCCTGGTTTTACATAAGATCCCCAAGTTTCATTCTTCCAGTTTTCATAGGAACTGAGATATTTAGAGTAGTATATTTTTTCTGCAAGGTCAAAATTACTCCGGCGCTATGACATATGATTTAGTTTTAACTCGCTTAACGCTTAAGTATTAAAGGAACTTTCGACACAAGAAATTAAAAAAAAAAATGTTGCGAAACTTTTCGAGAAAATGGACCTAAAGTTAGCAACATAAAAAATACCCTGTATATATTTTAATTTGTGATTTTGAAAACAAAATTCAAACAAAATCGAAGGGCCTTTATATAACCTATACAATAAATTTATTTGAAACTCCTATCTTTTATCGTTCCTGAGATATTTCAAAAAGTTTGTTAAGCTTTGGTCATATGGGACTTATTTGACGCATAATACACGGTACTATATGTGTGCAAAATTTAAATCTCCTAGTTTGAATACGAAATTTCTGCACAAAAAAATGGCTCCTGTCAAATTACTCCGGCATTATGACATGCGATTTTTTCAAACTTGCTTAATCGCTTAAGTCTTAAAGGTACTTTCGACACAAGAAATTAAACAAAAATACTTGCGAAAGTTTTCGAGAAAATGGACCCTAAAGTTAGCAAAACAAGAAACACCATGTATATAATATGTTAAATTGTAATTTTGGAAATGTTTCAAACAAAATCGAACTTAAACGTGGTAACAATTCCTATACAATTTTGCAACATGTGACTTTTTATTCGACGCATAATACAAGGTACTATATGTTTGCAAATTTTCAATCTCCTAGTTTGAATATGAAATTTCTAAACAAAAAAAATGGCTCCTGTCCGCCATATTGGATTTATAAAAAAATGAAAAACCGTTCGGCGGGATCATAGTCTACACCTGTCTACCAAATTTAAACCAGATCGGTCCCTTACCGGCTGTATATCAACTGAATCAATGTGATTTGCAATTCTTGGTAAATATGGTAGGGGACCATACGTTCCCTGAGAGTAGACGCTAAGGAATTTCTTGACCATTTTTTTCCGCTATTAATGTGCTGTCTGTGGTTGGTTCAGATTGCTTGTTAGTATATAGTGATATTGGAGCTTAGAGTGCTTGAAAATTTTCTCTTCCTGCCGTCAAGAATGGATTTCTCGTACTTCATTTTATCTAGCCTAATTCGTAAAGTAA
This sequence comes from Adranes taylori, assembly GCA_009867245.2. Lineage (NCBI taxonomy): Eukaryota > Metazoa > Arthropoda > Insecta > Coleoptera > Staphylinidae > Adranes > Adranes taylori. The sequence continues at coordinate 1,779 of WYDF02123291.1, forward strand.
CCTCATTGCACAGGTCTCTATATGCCGCATAGGCTTCAGCTGTCTACACTACTTTGTAATAGTCCCTTGTGTATCTATTCTTTTGCGTAAGCTTTATAATCGTCAAGTTTAACAAGGGTATTAGTGCTATTTAGCTCTTGGCTGGACTGATAGTTGCAAACATTGGCATAATTTGTTTGGTTGAAGTTGCGAACGTGCTTGTTTTTGCAACTGGTCTTATTAATGAAAACTTGTACATTGGCTTCAATTATGCAATGCAATGGTCGTTTTTACAAATGGCCGATTTTCTATCGACATCGGTTATTATATTTTTGTCACTTTTGAATAGCAGATAAAGTTCTGATGGATTTTTATTAGCATGATACATTGTTGGTTCTTTTACCAACTGACACAAATGCCTATTGCTATATGAATCGAAAAAATATTCTGATTCATTGTTTTGTGTGATCATGTTCTGCGACCTGTTTATTTATGACAAGTTAAAATCACCAAAAACAATAAGATTTATATGCTCTAAGAAATTAAAAATTTTATCCATCAATATTTTGTCGAAAATGGTGAGTTATTGGGCGGTCTATAAACACATATAAAATTGAATTCGTTTTGACTGTATTTTGCCAACGTATTCCCTCGAGCCATCGCTTAGATCCTCAGAACTTGATATATTAAGCTTATGCATTTTAAGATCATTAATTAGGTATATGCATATCTTTGGCAATATTATTTTATTTTAAAATAATAAATTATTTTTTATATAATAATGTTTTATTTTAAAATTGTCTTAAAAATAAATGTTTCAAAAAATATTTAAAAAACTGAACCAAACTAGAAAGTTTTTCTACTTTAGATTCCGAGATATTTTCCAAGATTGAATCCAAATTTATCAAACAAATTTGATATTACACTAAATAAATTATCCCGGTTAGCAATATCTCGTAAAAATATGATTTCCCTATTTAAACGCAAAAAAAATGAATATTTCCACATTGGTAAAAAAAATCTGTACAATTAAAAAACATAATGTCTGACGTACAAAAATATATAGAGAATTAAAAAATCACCTAAGCTTAGTAAGTTTTTAAGGTTTCTGGTTTGCAAGATTACATTAGTTGACATGGATGTTAACAAAATTCGAAGCGCATTGCCGTAAGCTTTGGGAACGGTTTACGTTTTCTTTTATTATCTACTGATTTTGCCACTTCATCGTTAAAAAATAAAATATGTTTATAGAAGTACCATAAAAATTTGAGTTACATGGGTAGTTCCATAGCTAAGAGGTTAAAAGAGGGTGTCAGTGTCAGATCATTCACTTTTTAATTAGGCAAGCTTTCAACAATGTCAATCGCGGATATGCCGGTTTTTTTTTAAATATTTAATACTAAATTAAAATAGTTATTTTAGTATTTAAATGCTACATTAAGAGATAGAAACCTTATATGGAAATGTAATTAAGATAAATAAAATTATCAGTAATATTCTTATTAAGAAGGTGTGGCAATTCTTTAAATTATAAAACCGTATCGATAAAACTTGTATTGTAGCAAAAGGTGCAAATCAATAAATGATACACACATACCTAGTATCTTTTCCTATGTAAATATGTACACGATCTGTCATCTGAATGTTATATTCCTTGATGATATCATCAATAACTTCTTCTAATTGATCATCTCTAAAATAATTTGTTTGTTTATATATTGAACAATAGAATAATTAATTATTAAGACCAACCCAACATTTGCAAATTTTGTAGCCCAAGGCTCCCAACTCTGATCCAGCATTTCTCCATGTGGATCAACAAGTTTAACTCCATTATCTGGTTCCGGATTATGAGAAGCAGTTATCATAACACCAATTGTGGCTAAAACAAAATACCCCATTAGTCAGAGTATGATTCAAATATTAATGATTTATGATTAATTTTTACCTTGTAATCTAATGTTTGTAATTTAAAATGAGTGAAATAAACAACATAGCTATAAAAATCATTACCTTTTTTGAAACGAGCTCTCAAAACCGCTAATAATCCCATTCTGTACATAACATATCCCAATTTATTAGCCCTAAAAATAAATTAACAATAATGAAAACATGTAGCATATTGTTTATAATTACACATAACCTAACCAATGAAGTAAATTATAATTTTTTGACTGAAAATCTATACTAACTTTGATCTAAATCCTGCTGTACCATATTCGATGTCAGCTTTCTCAGTTTTGGGATGCATTTCCCGTGCAAAAGCGTATGCAGTGCGATACTTTGACATGTCTTTGATATCGTAGTATTATAAACACACAAATTATTGCTTGATCACTTTCAAATAATTTTCAACCCCACTACAGAACATATACATTCAAAAAATAGTTGCCAACACCGACAATTCACATTTGTTCTACCTCCCGACAAACTGCTGATTTATAAAATTATGACTGCATCATTCTTTCCTCGAAGACCATTCAAAATGCATTTATAAAAATATATATATATATAGGAATATATGAATTGCTGACAAATAAATCAACATGCGGTATGTACGGCACTGCCCTCACTTCTCTGCTATTCACCTTCATCAATTCCACTCAGCACAACTGCTGCACAACGCTGCATTGGCATTGCGTTCGTGATTATGAATCATAAAAGATATGTCAATGATCCCCACTCCCACATCATGCCACAATTAGCAAAGAACAGGACAGAATTAAGTTTCAAAATTTGTTTCATTGTTTTTAATTTTCTTTTTAATAATTACCTAATAATAACAAATTATTAGTAGCGGTTTTTATTGACCTCAGAAAAACAAGAAACTATAAAAAGTTATGCTTTTAAGAAAAGTGAAAGACCTTGAAATATGAAAGAATGTTTATAAATGGTTAAAAAACTATTCTACAAAGTTAATGCAATATGTTGGTATTCGGAGAAAGTTCCATAATGTGCTGATATTAAATAAAGTATCAAGTTAGGGCCGCTTTTATTTAAATATTATTCATTAAAGAGTTACCGAGAATTCTAAAAAGGTAAACAGTAACTTTGCCTTTGCATACAACCTATACATTGCTTTTACTTGTGTTAATTGTATTACCTTTTTTTGTAATTGCAACATCCTAGGGCATCCACCAGTGTTATTATTTTGTCTTCGTTGATCTCTAAACATTTATGTCAATTATTAGCTGTAACTAACTACCTACTTACAGAGTAGCAATGTTATTTGAACTCCACCACCAAAAATTAAAAAAATATATCTAATATTAATGCATGATTCTAACGGCCCGATTAAAATTCAGCAGCTTTACATTTGCAACACCGCAAACTACTCAGAATATTAAATAAATTAAATTAAAACTTTCTTGGTACTTCTCTAGTTTAATTTTATTCTTATGAGCGATTTCACTTATGTCATTATAGACATCATCAAGTAACTACAAAAATACAGGAATAATTTACATTTAAATTAGATTAGTGTTTTTGTTGCTAATATATTTTTTACTGTGGGCCTATTTTCAACCTATAGTTTTATCCCACCACAGCCGGCAGGAAGGATGCCTGAGAATTTTGCTGCGCACCAACCTTCATTAATTAACTCGTTGTGCAAGGATCTTTATAGTCGGTACCAACCCTCACACACTGGACAGAAGTTTTACATCTACCCCTATAGATTAGTGATGCTTACTGTTTTTATCAAATCGGGTTGAGTTTTTTCGTGAATGTAGAACATTTGACGTTGAATTGTTGTTTGATGGGTTGAGATGGGTGGGTCGTTTGAGTAGCGTTTTGGAATATTCGTGATTCAGCCATCTAGTGCTCAAAAATAGCAACTAGCACGCAACTGGAATACCTTTAATTTCTGTTGACTATTGTATTTCATTCTCAAATAGATTATACTATACTGATATAGTATAATATTATTTACTGCAATGAATGTAGTAGTATATTCAATGTACCATTTATAAAATTACACTTTATTTACATGAAAGCTTTATCTTCAGTAATGGACGGTGAGTTTTTAATAATTATAGCACACTAGACTATAATTTTGAAATTGCACAATATCCTAATTTGGTAGAAGGTGAGCCTAATTTGCTATAAGATACAGCTAGGAGATAAGTATTTTCAATACACATATGTCGATTTCAAAAGAAGGCAAATGCATACATAATCACAGCGTCCAACAGATTTTGTACTGAAGTGAATTTCGCGAATGTACAAAATGTGATTTCAAAACTAAATATAAATTAAATGGTATGTAAATGGTAATTTACAGACGAAATCATATAGGAGAAAATTTGTTGAATGCATAGAATGTGGTTTCAAAACTGCAGAAAAATCAATCCTTGTAAGACATAAAAAAAGTCATAGCAGAGCGAAGCCTTTTGAGTATACAGAATGTGGTTTTAAAACAGCATTTACGATTCAAGCAAAACAGCATTTAAAGGAAGTCTTATAAGAAGCAAAGGAAATCATCCCAGAGAACCGCTTTTCAAGTGTACGGAATGTAATTTCAAAACCGCACACAAAGCAAGTCTTTTAAGCCACAACCTGACTTATAGCGCAGTGAAGCCTTTGGAGTGTAGTTTGTGATTTAAAAACTGCACATAACCGAAATTTTTTAAGTAGCAAACGAACTCATTCAGAAGGGAAGCCATTCAAGTGTTCGGAATGTGATTTCAAAAATTGCACACAAAGCAATAGTCTTTTGTTAATTCAACTTCCTATGTTGTATGATTATATAAATATATGTACATACATATAAATATACAAAAAAAAACAATGAATGTTAAACTCATCATGTAATGAATATGTAAACACATATTTTATCCCAGTTATGTTAAGTTGTTTAATTCAACCACCAGAGGGCCAAAATTTGCTTGAATCGTCAATAGCACGATCGTGCCGAAATAACTCCACGTAAAAAATGATTAATCTTTAAATCATTTAATATTTGTGATTTCTGTTTAAAACAGTTCGTCCGTGAGCATCATACGTACGTGGTGGTTCGTGAATATGTGGTGGGCTTCATTTTGAATTTAGTTTTATTAATCTTTAAATATCTTAACGATACTATGATTATATTCTTTAATATTTGTGATCACTGTTTAGAGGTGTTTTGTTAATGTTGTTACATTCTTTTAAACTTTTTATGAACCTTGTACTTCTAACAAAATATATTATACGTCTTGTGTGTCAGACATACTTTTGAGATTATTTTTTATGTAGTTTCTTTTTGTTCGGCGATAGGCCTAAAGAAGAAGAAGATTTCGTGTATTTTGGTGAAGTGTGTTGTTTTCGAAGTTGTGTTTTCCTACGTTTGAAGTTATGTTATTTGCTAGATATTCCTTGAATCGTATTTTTATTGGGCGTTTTATTGGGATTCTCCGATTTTGTCTATTACGTCAGTTTCTGTTAAATTAGTTCTATATCTTTGTAGTTGCCTGATAATTCCTCTAATAATATAGGCGAAACCGATCGAAAAAATAAAATTAAAATAAGTACGAAGAAATGGCTTGACTTGGACTTATAGACATTACCAAAAATTTTTCGCCTTTAAGTAGCTCTTAGTATACAAATTAAACCTGTTAAGATTATCTTGTACAATCTTTTAATTTAGGAGAAATAGCCTCTCGAAGTGTCTTGAGATGCCTAAAAGAAAGTATTCATAAATCGCTTTAAAAACGATATTACTCACGAAAAATGCTTAATACCATACCTGTAGTGTATAAACATTTATTACAGAACATTAAATTATAATAAATAATGTTTTTTCAAAGTATATTTAATAAAGAACTGAACTGTGAACTAAATTGTAAACAATTTTAAGGCGGCCTATTATTCAGTAACTGTCAAAATTAATCATTCATACGAATAACAGGCCGTCTTAAAATTGTTTACAATTTATTTGACAGTTATATAATAGACTATATCTCCTAAACTAAAAGGTTGTACAAGGTAATACTTGACAGTTTTAATTTATACACTGAGCTATGTAAAGGCGAAAAAAATTAAATATTTGATAATGCCTATAAATCCAAGTCAATACCAAGAAATTATTTAATTTGACATTAGCCCTATTACGTGTCAAAAATAACAATATTACATACCTACATTATTACATGGATATTATATTTCAATAAAACAATTAATTTTAATATTGTACACAAGTTTTAATTATATAAAAAATATGCAATGGCGTAAAAGTATAAAAACTTATAATAGTATAAAACGTAACTTCTAAATTTGATCACGAACTGGACGGACATTTACAAATATAGAACATATATGTGGACAGAGATTCATTCTCATAGTTACAATAAAAATATAAGAGTATATGAATATTTACTACTTTTTATAGCATCGAGGAAAGTAATAATAAATTAAATACAACATATACTAATTTCGGTATAAAAGAATATTGATATCTACACTGAGTTACTATTGATCAAAAAAAAAAAAAAATAAGTTATACATTTTTATAAAGGCATGACTTTCAGACTGATTTTTCGCGTGAACTAATTCTGTATCACAATATTTTAAATGTTTTCCACTAAGTAATATTGGCTGAGTAGCGCGATAAAAAACGCACGAAAGGTAATAAGTACGTGGCATATGAGTGAAAGCTATAAATTTGGGATAAGAATAGCATACAATTAGACATTTAATGTAAAAAAAATAATCAGCCGATTAAGCCAGATTAGTAATTAAAATTAATAGCTTAGTAATTAAAAATAATAGAAAAGATTAGTAATTAAAATATATAAATTAGTAATTAAAAATAATAGAAAAGTAATAGCAAGCTTAAATTCACACAATCAAGTATTTCAGTTATTAGTATGAGTAGGATAAGAAAATAAAAGTCTCCACAATCATCAATGAAACGATTATATTCATGCGGCAAAGATTGTTAGTAACCTTTTGTCGAAAATATTAAAATAAGATATGTTATGCGTATTCAAACATTACCTTAAATGGAGAATTTTATGATATTACGGACTATGTCTTTGGAACTATTCAAGACCCCTCATATTGGTATTATTTTAAAGAGAATTACCAGGGTTAACATAATGTATAAAAATAGTGCTACTAAAAAGTTTTGAGAAAAAAAAATATTGTTCAAAATCGGGTCACTATTGTTACAATTGGGCTTTCTTAGTTCCCTAAGTTTCATTTTTCGAACTTATATAAACTCTAGTTATTTTATATAATACATTTTTTATTGTTTATACATTACATATATAGTCAATACAACCCTATAAACATAATCATGCCTGCGAGTCTAAAAAAATTACATCATATTTTGCTACGGAAATAGTAGTAAACTTTATATTTGATTTGGTATTATCTATTTCAAAACCATAAAAAGCAGTGTTTCAGTATGTTTTGAAATATAGAAGTTTATCACAATATAACAAAAAAGATATAAAATGTTTAAAAACTAGATCGTTGATCGAGTTATTTATTTGCGTTAGCATTATGAACTTTTTAGGGAGCTGAAAATAAAAAGAAAATTAATTTAAAAAACATTGCTCACAAGTAGCTTTCATATGTTAACAATATACTGTTATTAATATAATTATATGTTAATATTTATTTATAAATTTCCTTAAGTATAATAATAAAAGCAATTAAGTTATAAAATATTATACATCTCAGGGTTGGGGTCCATATTTTAATTTAATGCAAATGAAGTGTTCCAAAACTCCATTTATTAACAACTTAAATTTTAGGTCCCCCTAGCTACGATACGAGAATGTACATTTGACATGTTTCGGAAAGTCATTTAGCCCTTCTTCAGAAACGTGTGTGCATTTTTTATGCTGAAGTATAGATCAACATTTTAAATCACTAAGTAAGTAGCTTTGGAAAATTTTTCGCCATTTCTTGCAAAATATAACTTTATGATGACAATTAATTAAAATTTTTTATTGTAATATTGATAAAAACTTTGTTTTGTAAGATTGATAGAAACAAAGTTTAGATTTTAAATTAAATATCTTAAATTTTGCAAGAAATTATTTTTTTTTTCCACAGCTACTTACCTAGTCATTTAAAATATTGATCTATACTTTAGCATAAAAATGCGCACAATGCGCTGAAGATGGGGTAATAGTCTCCCTGAAACATGTAAAACGTACATTTTCCGGGCCTCGTAGCTGGCGCCATCTAAAATGCAACTTGTTAATAAATGGAGTTTTGGAACACTTGATTTTCATTAAATTATAAAAACGTGAAATAAAAGTATAAAATGATGGTCTTTGAGTAAATATTGCAAAGTTTAAATAACTTTATAATAAAAATGTAAAAAAAATCGTTTAATATGTGTATAT
>WYDF02123302.1:0-10096 GCA_009867245.2 Adranes taylori
CGGGGCACAACCCGGAATAATAACAACAATACATATATATATATATATATATATACATATATAAATTTGTCACAATTGATAGCACATTTATAACAAAGAAAAATTGATTGGTATTTGAATGTAAGATTAAACAATTATATGACGAACATCAAACAGATAGTTTTATTTCAAAATGAAGTTATATTATTAATAAGAAAATAAGGGCTTATGTAATCGGTTTTTATACAAAATATCATCAGCCAGTCATAAGATGTTATTAGAATAAATTTCAAAGTGAGAATTATTATTTGGAGGATTTAGTAAGTGTGAAAGGATTATATTTTAGAAGGTTGAAATAGCTTTTACTTATATTGTTCTTTTCTGATTTTTGGCTATATATATATAACTAATATAGTAGTGAAATTTATGTCCAGTTCCATGTAAATGAGAAGCTAATTTAGTGTTTTCATTTATATCTCCATTAATGATTATAAATTCTATTTTTAAATAATTTTTTTGTTTGTTCAATATAATAATTTGTACAATTTAATCAATTCATTTTGTAAACAGATTTGAATTGTAAATTGATTGGTAATAGGTCTTTTAGTTGTCTATGCATGCAAAATAATTTTTGTGTTTATATAAAATTCGTATTAATTTATTGGATAATTTATTAATATGTGGTGTAGAAAAATTATTTTTATTATTATTTTTATAAATATTATAATTTTAAATAGAATTATTATTAATTATTGTGTTAGTTTGATTAGTCTCTACTAGGGAATTTCTAATGTTACAGAGTTCCAGACGAAAATTCGAGAACCAAATCATTTATGGTAAGTGAAAGTGCATTTTTTTAAAATATTCATTTTCTGTGAATTTTATTTAGACTATTAGTATTCTTTTAGAATGATATGTAACAGTGCAGACCACCATACAGAATATAAGTCTCCATTAGATTCGAAAATTCTACTTGATCAATAAATTAAATCAAATAAATAATTTGGTAACGGTAACCTTAATACTAAATAGAAATAATACTGTATGTAAACACATGTATTATTAATAAATTATAATAAAATGTAGGCGCTACGTTTGACGCTGACAGAGTATACCGTATAATACATGTAAGAAAAAATAGCTATTGCCTGCTATGTTAAGTTGTAAATAATAAATAAAAACATGTATGTAAACATTAAAACCTGTGATAGGCGACGCAACAATGCCATACCGTATGAATCGGAGAGAGATACTTGACGCTGGTTATACTGACCTATGCATACAATAAGTCTTCACATTTAATTATGTATTATAATGTATGCACGTGTGTGTGTGTGTGTTGAGTACATGCACGTTGGATGTGAATGTATGTGTGTACATGTGTGGATAGATTGTTTTAATCCGCCGTTTGTTATTATAATAAATAGGCTGGCACAATATACCGCATTAGTGCTACTTGCTCACTGCTATCAAATAAACTGGGGGCCATTGTTTCTGTTGAAATCCGTGAGAGGGCCAATTGAGTCGAGTTTTATGTTATGTAGACACCAATAGTGCGGATTATACCGGGATTTGCATAGTAATGTGTGGAAGGACCGCACCAGGAAATTAAGCTTGTGTGGGGCTCGTGCCTATAAAAGCGAGCCTAAGCATATAAAATCAGTTCTTTGCGAACTCGAAGGCCGGCCCTCGAGCAACAGCAGCCAGCGTTGAGCGTCCAGCTAAGCCAGCCAAGCCACGCCGGGACACCTGGCAGAGCGACAGTCGCGAGGATACTAATATGTATGGTGGACGATTTTGTATACCGTATATTGATTAATTGACTTGCATGTGTTTTTGAATAGCTTCTGCCTATCCTTTTTGTTCAGCCAACTTCCGCCTTTACTAGAGTATGCTTTTAACTGTTGCGTCGCGAGGTTAGTCGTAGTCACCGGACAACAGTATGAGCAACGCAATCTGTTGTATTATGTGCCAATAGGGGGATACTTCAAACTAGGTTTTCCGCGGAGTTAGAGGTGGACGCGTGACCGCAGTCCTACTAACCCTACAGCACGTTTGTTAGTATCATACACTTTACCAAGTGCGGTGGACGGTGGATTCGTAACACAACAGATTGCGCTGCTGTTACTTTAATGAATACCACTAGCCTCGCGCTAATAGTATACACTCTATCGCCTCGCGCTAATAGTATACACTCTACCTGGTGTAGCGAACGGAATATTATAGACGCGCAACACAGCGATTGCGCAATACAGTCTATAATATTCCGTTCGCCACACCAGATATAGTGTATACTATTAGCGCGAGGCGATAGAGTGTATACTATTAGCGCGAGGCTAGTGGTACTCATTAAAGTAACAGCAGCGCAATCTGCTGTGTTACGAATCCACCGTCCACCGCACTTAGTAAAGTGTATGATACTAACAAACGTGCTGTAGGGTTAGTAGCAGTCACTTAGCAAAGGTAACAGCAGCGCAACCAGTTATGTTACATATCTATAGCGTGTGTGCTTCTAACTAGTTTGTTCGCGGAGTTAGTGGTAGTCACTAGACAAAAGTAACAGCAACACAACCTGTTGAGTTACGAGTCTACCACCGTATCCCTGTTAACCGCATGAAGTGTATGCTCCTAACGAACGTCTCGTATGGTTACTGACAGTCACTCTGCAAAGGTAACAACAGCGCAACCAGCTGTGTTACATATCTGTAGAGTGCGTGCTTCTAACTAGTGTGTGCGCGGAGTTAGTAGTAATCACTAGGCAACAGTAACAACAAACCAATCTGCTGTGTTACGCGCCCTGATAGAATCCTAAGATAACTATGATCCTGATTATTCATATTCCATGCCTAAACTGGCCCCGACCCAATCGTCCATGCTATGTATTGATTTTCCCTCTCCATTATAACTATTACATGATTTCCGTGTTATTTTTTTATCACCGCATTTAAACATTGCTTCACCAGCAGCGCTATTATTTTATTAAGCGCCGTATTTTATTATTGCACTGCCGTCTTGCTTTGATTGATTTAACCGCTGTTATTACATAAATATTGACATTTCTTCATTTGTATATTCTTGAGATTTTTATTGTGCATTAATATTTTTTCTCTGTCTGTTTATTTTGTATAGAAGAACAATGCACGGTTTTGTTAAATCTCTAATGCTGTTTATGATTCGCATTAAGTTTAGTTACAAGTACCCGAAAGATCTACGACACCTCGTTCACTTACAAGCTCAAGCTACAGTAAGCGACTGAGGACCGAAAGAACACCAATACCAGTTCCAGTGTGCGGTCTCACGTTATACTGACCTGGCGCCCGAACACATATTTATAAAGGAAGTTTTATTCTATAATTAGTTGCGCCATTTTGTGACAAGTGCTAATGCTCTCCATTAGCAGCGTCGCGTGTGGGAGTTCCGATTAGCGTATTAACAAGAATACGTCACATATTTTAGCATCCCAAGCTTACTTTTTATTAATTTCAAAATTATTAAGTTTGCCATGAAGACGATATCGTTGTTCTTTTGGTAATATTTTATTCATAGATGAAGAGATATTCTATTTTTATGTAGAAACTTTTAAATTAATCCTTATATATACACATATCGGCATATCTAAAGTAATGTAAATTTCATAATTGGAAAATAAGTACGATCGAAATTTAAATTCAGTTCTATTAATGTACAAACTTTAATGAAGCATACATATTTCGGAAGATTAGATTGGCATAACCTAATATTTCTGTTGTAATTAAAAGAATTTGCATAATAAGACAAAGAACTAAGTACCTTCGTATAAATCCAATTGGTATGTTGTGTACAAAACGAGAAAGTAATTTAAGAATCTGATTGGCATGTCAATTGTTTGAATTTTTTTGTATATGAAATATTGTAAATTATACACGAAATAATAATAATAGTTTTAAAAGACTTATTTAATACGTATTAGATTTGAATAGGCGATTTAATTTAAAGAAACTAATAAACTTATAAAGTTATTGTCTCAGAATTGAATTGGAACGGAACAAACAATATGATATAATATTTAAATATATATAATATAAATGTATCAACAAATTAAAGAATTAGTGTACATACATAGATATAAGTTTATATTAGTAACGTAGTACGAAATTGATTTATTATGTATCACAGTTTCTGCGTGTAATATGATGCCATCCACATTTTTGTATTTTACGTAGGAAGTGGAGAAACCTTCAAAAGGCGAAGGATGCCCGTGCATCCAACAGTGAGGGACTTCTACTAAACTAAAACTCCACTCCTCGTTGGAATTGTGAAAATTAGGAGATTGGAGAATTTATTAAAGGAGGCTTTAGGATTTGTCATCCTCTTCAACCTGAATCTGGTAGGGAGTGGCTAAATTACAGATACTATTAGTAAGCTAATAGCTTGCAGGAAAGATTCACTTAACAGCCAAGCCGAAACCTGCCGAAATCCTTGGCCAACGGATTAGGAAATTTCGTTACATGAGGGTACCTGACTTTCTAAATTGATCTTATGTATCTTCTAGTAATACTTGTTTGGCAGCGCAAGTAACTACCTGTTGATCTTTGATGTTACCCTATTTGCACCGGAGGGCAAGCGATATTCTCTTGGCTTATGGGTACTATTGTGCAGCAGGAGATGTGGATTTTTGTTTTGTTTTAATTTTTGTTTCTTTATATATATATATATATATATATATATATATAACGATATAAAGATATATATATATATATATAACGATATAAAGATATATATATAAATATATATATATATATATATATATATGTATTATTTTCATAAATTTTTTATGTTTTTGTTATTGTTTTGTTTTTTTATGTCTTTTTTAAGTTAATGCCCCTTAACGAAAGGATAATAGTAACGTATCGAGAATTGTTTGGAGTTCTTCAGGAGGCTCTTACATTGATTGCATGATTCTGGCTAGTGGATGGGAGAAAAGTCTTTTAGGTGGTTTACACCTCGATTTTTTGGATTTTCCCAACAAGTACACTCGCTGGCAGATAAAAACTTTCAATGTACTATTTAATAATAAAGATCTAGTCAATCGTATACTTTACAAAAAATATATTATTTATTTATATTCTCATTAATACGACCGCCATATGTATGCACATATATATCAACGCAGATGGCCACCACATGTATGTACATATTACTTCTGAATGCAACCACATACCGCCGTTTAGCGCAGAATTGTAAGCAGCGTGTTGCAGGCTATCGGGTTGTTTTCTTGTGAACGCCTAAGTGGATATTTAGATTGAAGTGTTTTCAATAGTTTGGCGCTTGGAAACTTATAATGGAGTTTGTGAATTTTCCTAAGATTCGTACACTCACAAGTTCGTAGCCTATGAGTTTCCTTATTTGTGGAAGAAGAGTACAGAAGAAGACTACATTGCTCTGTACTCAATAATTGGTCTTATATATGTTTTGTACGTATCATGCTGTGTTTTGGAGTCACGGCCTCCTAGTCATCCTCTGTAGATTACCTCATTTTCTAACTCTGGGTAAAGTAGAGCCCAAGTCATTTTTCCAGCTGTAGGTTCTGCTGTAAGTTATGCCCAGGTACGTAACCTCATCCTTTAATGAAATTGGTTCTTCCTATAGACGGACTTGGATTTCAGAAGGGTTTTGATGCTTTTTCTAATATAATTTGGGTGCTGGACTAGTATATCTTGAGTTTTGGTGGAATTTAGTGTTACTCGCCAGTTCTTTGTCCAGTCAGAAAACGTGTTGAAGCAATTTTGGATGCTGTGGCTAAGGAATTTTGTTTGAGACCCAGAAAGCCATGTCATCGGCGTATAGGGCACTGTGACAATCCTCACTGAGGTTGAGCCATATCACAACAATATGCAATATAGAATAGTGGGGCAATTCCTCAATGTAGAATAGTGGGGATAACTCGTCTCCTATTTTGATACGTGTGGAGCGGTTGGAGAGGTGATGAGTTGAAGGATGGTTGAAAAATTATAGATTAAATTCTATGAATTTCCTAATTAGCCAGGCATGCCAGACTACATCGAAAGCTTGAGAAATGTCAAGTAAAACTGCTACGGAACAGTGATTATTGTGTAAAGAACGGATTACATCAGTTTGGAATTTCATGAGTGGGTCGTGAGTAGAGCGAGATGCTCTGCATCCAAAGTGGTTGTCAGGGATTATATGGTTTGATTCGAGCACGCTACTCAGACGAACGGTGACTCCCCGCTCAAAAATCTTACCCGAAACATTGAGGAGAGTAATCGGCTTATGACACAAGACACAGCACAGATCTTTATTAGGTTTACAGATCTTTATCATAATGGTGTTTGTAGTTTTCCAAGAAGAGGGAAAATATCCTATTAATAGACATTTAGTCAAAAGGAGACTTTCCAAACAGATGCTAATGATCTGAAGTTATGGAAGTTATAGCAAAACATTTGAAGTTGACATTTTCTGAGATTTTCCGTGAGCACAATATGGTCATTGTGTAGTGACGCGCATTAAAATCGCCCATTATTCGGAAAATCGCTCAGCTTTCGGAAAAGTCGCTATATGCGGAAACAGGTCTTGCGAAATAACTTCTGATGGTGAATTGTATTCAGAAAAAGAATCTTACCGTGTGGTTGGTGAAGTGGACATTTGCAGCTACACATTTGAGATGATGATGGTTTTGGAGGAGAGAGTGGAATGCTAACGTAGTTGGAATAGATTGTTGTGCAACTCCTCGGCTATTTGTCATAGGATTATTACGCTGGTATACTCGATAGTTTGTGAGATTGATATATTTTGCGTTCTAGTTATGGAGAGGATTTATACTTTATCGGAATTTAGGAGATTCTTGATAATAGGATATTTACGCAGCATTCCGCAGGCATTTATTGTTCCAATGGAAAACTCCATTAAAGCAGCGGGACTCCAAGAATAGAAACATTGTTGCTAGAAAAGCTAATGAAAGTTTCCCTTCGAAGTAGGGCGCGGGAAACTTGGCTGATTGCTTCCTGTATAATGGTACGCTTAACTGTTGTTTATTCCTATACTGTTAAGTGATTTTAACAAAAAGTCTAGTACGATATACCTGTAATACATATCCACATATATATATATATAACTTTGTTTATGAGGGAGGTGGAGAATCATTAAATGACAAAGCGTGCCCGTACACGCAATATTGTGGGACTTGTACTCACTAAACTCCATCCGTCGTTGGAAGTATATAGATTAAGAGATTGGAGGATTTATTAAAGGAGGTTTTAGGATTTGTCGTGTTCTTCATCCTGGTAGTGAGTGGATAAATTACTAAGAGTGCAGCTGAATGAGGGTAGTAGGGTAGGAACTAGGGTTAGGAGGGTGTGTCTGAGTGCTTTACAGTTGAAAGGGGGTAATCTGTTCAACATCAGTCACGGGGGGGGGGGTGTTGCTTGGGTATGAAAGAGTGTGATCGTTTGGATATGCTGATGGCATTGTATGTATGTCGGGGAGTATAATGGAGATGAATGAGATGATAGACAGGGTGAATAGATATATGAAGAAGAGAGGATTGGTGGTAAATGTGGAAAAGATAAAAGTGATGGTTTGTAAGAAAGGAGGGAGAGATAGTAAGAAAAATGTATTTGAAATGAATGGAAGGGTGATTGAGTGTGTGAAAAAGTTTAAGTACTTGGGATAAGTGTTATGTCGAACTGGAAGTGTAAGAGAGCATGTGAAAATGATAGTAAAGAAAGCAACAATAGCGGCGGAAAGGACAAAGGGAGGTAGCGAGGAATTGGAGAGTGTGCATGGCGCCGTCGGGAAAAGAAGGGAAGATAATGGAGAATATTGAGGAGGAGATATATAAAAGAGGCAAATAGGCATATGGGAAGTAAAGGGAATCTTAGGAAATAAGAAAAAAAGGGAAATCCTTCCACAGATCATTAACTGGATTTGTGATTTTAATTATTATAGGTAATTATTGAGTTTTAAATTTTTTGTAGTTTTTTTTAAGTGTTAGTCATTTGTTGTTGTTGTTTATTGATTTACTTTTGTAATAGTAGGTAGTATAAGACAGAATAATGTTGCTGTGGATAAAAGTTATGCCAATAAAGGTTATTTATTATTATTATTAGTAGCATATCTAGTAATAAAAATATACTTGATTGCTGACTTTGAGGCATAATCAATTTTCCATTTGCATCATATAGGTGAAATCTTAAAATAGATTTATATTATAACAAACAAGCATCTAAGAAGGAATATGACTAATTATAAGAATAAAAAAGAAACAACAGACACACCAAATATAAACTAATAATTGTCGTGATCATGAGGCCGTGAATCCTAGTTTGGTGTACGCCAACGATATCGTGAGTGTACTTGCAATGATGAAACAACAAAATTAGGCTTCTCTATTTGGTATAGTTGAAATAATAGGCGGTTTAATCTGCTATTATTTAAACAAACAATAGATTTAAATTCCAAAATTGACAGCTGTTCAGCGCTTAGATTTGTATACTTAGAGCATCTATTAAATTGCAATGAGATATGTGTATTACAAGCATATTTTCTATTATTGCCATATTATTTCTTTAATAGAAATAAGGTTAAGTTAAAAAGTTTGTTTTTTAACCAGTTTGATTCTTTCTTCAATATATATATATATATATATATATATATATATTCTTAAATAAGGCACTTAACAGAAGAGTTATCATGTATAGTTTTATTGTTCTAATTAAATGTGCTTACTGTACGTTGGCTAGTTTTGCCATCTTTTAGAAATTGTACAATGTGATCTAAAGGTACAATGGTGTAGTCGCCATAGTTTAAATTTAAGATTTGGGGTTAATTAAAAGATCTACAAAGACAAACAACAACAACCCACACAACGCAAATAATTTCGAACCCCATTTGTAGGATTTCAATGGCAAATATTGTTTGAGGAAATGTCTGGCTTTGGTCGCAAACACCTGTTTATCAACTGAAAGAAGAGCTTCTTTTGCCACTGTTGCATATCTTGCTCGTAAATTAGAAAGCAGAGGCGGAATCTTATGAAACCTGCCGTGCTCAGGGCTTTCGGATGATCTTCGTTTGTAATTGTCATTTGCACGCATCTTTTCAAATTTGTTCACACTCATGCAATCCTTTATGATTGAATTGTCCACTACATGTCACCAGTCAGATCGAACATTTGACTGACTTATTATGCATATACTCAAATACTGTTGTACATCAATTTTATTTATGTTTGCTGGTTTAGCAGGATTATTCTGAACTGAGTACAACTTACTTTGACCCACAATGTGTTCAATCATTTCATCATAAACAAGTACTTAAAGAAAACTGTATGGAGTATGAGGTTTCGTTATTTCAGACGAAACGTTATCGTCGCCAGAGAAAGCCAGTTGGTCATTATTGAGAAGCAGATTCTTGGTTTTCCATACAATTTCTGGTTTCTTAAGTTATTTAGCAGACACCTTAGTTTGACTATTACAGTTTTCCCTGACAACCTGTCCAATAGTTTCTTCAAGATTAGAGTTTTCGGGATAGATCTGAGCAATCAGATTCTGAGCGTTCATAATAAGGGTCATAGTCACTATCCTCAAATTCATTCTGTTGAATGTCACCTTCATCTCCACTAAGGCCAGACAATTTCTCCCAATACTGTTGCAATTCTTCATCGGATAGGAATTTTTTATTAGCAGCCATGCTGAACTCTGAAAATTATACAAACTGCATGCAGTATCATTTTTGATACATTTGTAAAAATCTTTTTGTAATTTCGAAATATTTCTTATTATTTTATTTTTGTATTACATTACATACAATTTATAATCACTAACTGCTACCAACAGCATTGAAACACTCCAAAAACCATAATTAGTATACATATAAACAACACCAAGGTATCAAATATGATACATGATACAGTGAAGGGTTAATACAGTCGATAAATAAACAAGAATTACAAAGGTCTCTTTGTACTACTGTCATTAATACTATTGAAACTGTTGCAACTAAATTAGGAAAATTTTGCACCATTTTTGTTGCCAACTAAATGAATATAATTAAATTAATTAAATTAATTAAATTAATTAAATTAATTAAATTAATTAAATTAATTAAATTAATTAAATTAATT
>WYDF02123313.1:0-10096 GCA_009867245.2 Adranes taylori
AAAAGCGTTCCAGACAGACGGACAGACAGACAGACAGACAGACAGACGGACAAAGCTAGACGTTTATATATAAGTATTTCATTATATTAAATAAAAATGTATTTGAAAGTAACGTTCTAAGTATATTATATAAATCCTTTCATGGTGGTAAAGAAACTGATGCCCTTCTGGAAAATTTTTCTGATTTTCTTGAAGCCCCCAATCAAAAATTTAGAAAATAACATACGGTTTCTATTCATGTTATTATTTGAGCCAAATTGTTCCGGAATAAGTAATAGTTGCGCATAACGTATGCTACTTGAGTGTTGAACGAGTATTTGTATGCCGCTTTTCCTCCATATCAATTTATTGAATGCATGCATTTTCTTGAAGAAACGCATGCATAGATAGAACAGACACATTGTATCGTACATGCATAGAAATAGACAGTCACAATCATGCGTATGGCCTTGAAACCGTATGTTCTAAACCAGTGTTTCTAAAACCCCTGCGCAGATTTTGCATTCGTTTAAACCAATTTTTGAAGCATGTTTTCCATTCAACTCCTTCAAGTGTCGAAACGCGTCAGCCTCGCATTTTTCTTTTGTTACGTGAGAATGAAAGGAAGTCATTGCGTGCCAAATCAGGCCTAAACGAAGAATGGTCCATCAAATCGACTTTTTGAATGCTTAATGTGTGCAAGCTCGCATTGTATTGTATTTCTCTGGAATTGATCGTTCTACGTTGCACCAATTGCGAGTGATAATTTGCTTCGAAGGGCTTCGTATAGGCGAACAACTTTATTGGATTTAGCTCGTTTTGTAAACACCACATAGTCGACTACGTCACCTGTTACGATGTCATAGCTATTGTGTGAGCATTTCTTTCGACCAAATGACACGAGCCTCTTTTTGAGTATGTGGGATTCTTTTTGACGACCAAATGGTTATGCAATATTCAATGTATGTTGATCTAACTAATGCACTAGGATGCCTCAAAGTCACGATAAACAAGATAAAGATTTTGTAGTATCAGTTAACGCGCAGCATCAATGTTTCCTGGAACAGCAACTAATTTTGGACGACCTTCGAGAAGTTTGATTTTTTATTTAACTATGATATATTGGCCTACCCTCTACTATGTCATAAAGGGACGATGTAGTAAGTTAATTGTCCATAATAACTCCGCGTTCGCGTACTTCCTCATTCTGGTGATTTAAGACCCTGGCGGTCACCTCAGATCACTTCCGCGCCATTTATTAGATCTTTCACTTTCAACTCTCTTCTTAGATCACTGTTCCTCGGATACCAGAGCACGCGCGCACACTTTCTCACTAGTTTATTATGAGTGATTGTCACTTGTTCCAATGTTTTTGAAATTGCGTTGGTCCAGAGTTCTTGACCATATAACGTAAGATAGGTTCCATTATTATTCTCAGGATGCTCATTCGTTTGTTAATGCTCAAACCGCTGCTCTCTCGTAACACTGTTCGTACTGTGTTTACTCTCTTCATTGCGTAACATGCCCTTCTCTTGATATGGTGTTTATACGTTAGTTGTCTATCAAAATTACAGTCTACATATGTGGCTTTTCCTTAAATTTTGATTTTGTTGTAACCACATTGTATTACATCGAATGGTTTATCCTTTTTTCTGAAATAAACTACCTCCGTCTTGCAACTGTCTAATCTAATCTAATTTTCAACATTTTGTCAACTTCATTTAAGGCCATCTCCAGTCTGCTTGCCGCTGCGTGTAGGTTGATTCCTTTAGCAAATACTGCTGTCATCTGCAAATTGTAGTAGCTCATGGTCTTTCTTGCCTTTGCATTTTTGAGGTAGATCATAAGTGAATAAGTTGTATAACATCCCTGGCGATCCAGGGAGGGCTCAGTGGCGATCCCTGTGGAAGTCCTTCTGTTGCTGTTCTCCACTCTGGCAGTTCATTGTTGACCGAATCAAAATTTTCTATCCGTTAGGAATGACTTGTTTGTCGCTAGCAAATCCATGCATAAACCCATCATCTTTAGTTTATAAAGAAGACCGTCGCACCAGACTCGGTCGCATGCCTTTTCTACATCGAGTAAAGCACATACTACCTTTTGTGGGAATTACTTTCTTTTGGTTTGTTTTCTTATCAATCCTTCTAAAATTGCAGCTTTTGTATCCAAACCACTGATTTGCTGAAATTAGTCTTTTGCTCTCTGCTCACATTTCCATCTTGTCCTTGATTGTTCTTTCTATGATTTTTGCCATGCCATTTAAGAGAGAAATGGGCCTTCTATTTTTACTCATAGTATGGATCCTCAGATGGATCCTTATGTTTCCTTGGTATGGTAACCACAATAGCTCTTTTCCATCTGTCCGGGGTGAAACTATGGCGTTGAAGATTAACGTTAATAGCAGGACTACATTTCCAGGAAGTAATTGAATTACCTCATTTGGAATGCCATCCTCTCCGCAAGCTTTTCTAGTGTTTCATTCACTTATTGCAGTTTGGACATCAGTTGGTTTGAGCCATTCTTGTCTGTTAGGCTGGCGTCTATTCAGTTTACCTTAACTACCACCATTTCTAGATCCTTGTCAATTTTTGCTCTAGGTGGTTTGCTAGAGCCTCCGCTTTCTGTTCATCTGTATAGACCAATCCACTTTCTGTTTTTAAAGGGGCGTTGGTGTTTTCATCTCCTCTCCCCATTCTTTTGAGAAATTTCCAAAACTTGCCTTTCTCTTCATTGGCCTCTTCGATTTGGTTTCTCCAGCTTTTTTGTTTTTTTTTTGTGCTCAATGAGAGCTTTTTCCTCTCTGTATCATTTTCGGTATTGGCTTTTAGCATCCGGATTTCTAGTACTAAATCAGTCGTTTTTGGCTTTTAGCATCCGGATTTCTAGTACTAAATCAGTCGTTTTTTGGGCGTCTCAACATTTTTTTCCTCTACTTCCAGGTCCCGGCTATTTGTTGCTGGCGTGTCAGTTTGGCATTGTTCTAGGACATCCTGATTTCTGTCGTAAGGCTTTCTGCTGTGTTGGTAATATCCTCTTTAGTTTCCATAATGTAATCTGTCCTAATTTTCTCCATTTTAGAAATGTATTATGGACAATATTGTTTTGAGTGTATTAGCTGAGTCTAACGCATAGTACACTTCAGTTTTTAAATTTGAGCTCACCTGGTGTGTTATATAAAAGTCTATTACTTCCACTGTTATTGTTTGTTCTCCAGCCTCATGTACTGTGTTTCGCGTTATGGTCTCTGCCTACGATAGTCTTTCCATGGCTGAAAACTCTCACTAGGTCCTCCTCAATATAGTATTTCCCGGTGGTGTATACATAGACACCAGAGCGATTTCTTGTCCGTTTATTAGTATTAATTCCTACCGCGTCACTGTTCACTAAATCCAAAGCAAGAGCTGAAAAACATACACTATTTCTGGATAAGATTACCACTCCACCTCCAGGCCTATCTACTCGGTCTCTCCATGAATTCTGAATCCAGGAATATGTCCCCATTCTTGAAATGTGTTTCCGACACTAGGAGTATCATTATGTTCTGCTCTCTCAAGAATAATTCCAGTGGCCCTGGTCCCTGGTTTTGAGCCGATTTGCGTTCCAAATTGATATGTAAATCGGTTTTCCAATTGAACTTATTGTTGCTTGTTTCGAATATGTCTTTTAATTTAAAATTTTACATTGTTTAAATGTTATTGGTGGACAGAAGAAATAGCCACACCCAGAAAATAAATCGTAGCGAGAATAGGGATGGAACAAGTTGAAAAAGAGGAAAAACTAATTTTGCAAATTAAGACGAAGAAAGTAAAAACTTTAAGCAGGAAATGCTGGATTAAAATACAACGCGAGGTGTCCCTGTTCTAAATTGTACTGATGGAAGAACCTCGTCCGTTTGTCAGATAATCTACAGCTGGTTTGATTCCAGAAATTTCGCTAGCCATCTACAATATCCACAACTGTACTGCGTTGTTTCTAGCAAATTTCGCCCTCTTCCACATACTTCTTAAAGAATAGTAAGTACTGGATAGGCTATTAAGAAAAGCTTTCGGGCGAGTCTTGGCAATCGTTTACAATACAGCTATAGTGACGCAAGAGACGTCAGATTTTGGAACTCAAAATTATAAAATCAAACCAGATAAAATCATTTCCAATCAAACATCCAAATTAATACTATAGGAAAATATTTCAGATGTTAATGAACATTCTAGAAGTTTGACGTTCTCTGTTTCTAACTGCCTTATTCTTACAAATCATTAGCAATAAAAATAAATAGCCGTTTGCAAAATATTGCATGCATAAATGGATTCCTCGTGTGAATGTACTCATTAAATCTAAACATTCCGTTCAGTTCAATAGTCACACTTAACATTCTTTCTATAATTGTTAATTTGAGTAAAATAAAATAAGCAATCCGAACATATTCATATCATCTCTCAGTAAAATACAAATGTAGACATTTATTACAAACAAAACTAGTGTATCCTATAAATCGCCTACCTATCAATTCATCACAGAGAAAATCCCCGATCCCAGTATTTGCCTACGCCGCGGCCTGTGGCCGCTCTTAAATCACTTTTGGAAAATTATTTGTAATGGGATAGTCTGGCGTTGAATTCCTACGCACAAATTCGCTAACCCATGAATCCTGCGGTCTCAATATTTGCATTAGCCGTGGACATCTTCGCTGTGCACTTTTCCCCGGCCTGTGGCCGCTCTTGAATCACTTTTGGGAAATTTCTTACACTATTTATGCTATTTGCATTGAAAATTCAAGAATAGATCTTTATTTGATTAAAATCGGTTGGTTGATTGCTTGTTTAAATTAATTGGTTTTATTACAAATAGAAATTCATGTATATGTAGCTTCATCAATCTAGTAACTTTTCATCTTGGATATCAATGCAAATGCAAATACTTGGTTTCATTTTCTCTACATATCTATTGTAAAATTTGACTCAAATCGGTTCATTAAAATCAACTGATTTTATTGTAAATGGAGATTATTTATATCTAGTTACTTTTTTGGTCCGTCATCTTGGTCATCAAACGCAAGGGTATGCGAGCTTTTACGTTATTTATATGAAAATGCAGATAATTATATGTTGAAAAAAGATTCAAGTCTGTACGCACCTTTTTAGTGT
Source organism: Adranes taylori (assembly GCA_009867245.2). Taxonomy (NCBI): domain Eukaryota; kingdom Metazoa; phylum Arthropoda; class Insecta; order Coleoptera; family Staphylinidae; genus Adranes; species Adranes taylori. The sequence continues at coordinate 5,121 of WYDF02123313.1, forward strand.
TGAAATCCAAAAAATCCAAGTGTGTACTTACCTTTAGTCTCTCAAAAGACGCCAGCAGGCCAAATATTTAAAAAATTAAAGACGTTTTATTAATAATTAATTAGATTATTTCGAAAACCACATGAAACATCCAACCAGCTTACCAGGACAGACGGACTAATTTGAAAATTCTGTACATAATGTACATATGTAACAATTACAGAGTTCTATGAACGTAGACCAGAGATTCCGTAACCTATTTCGGTCTAATGCCCCCTTTTTCAAAGAAAATATGAGTACTCAAACAATTATGTTAAAGCAAATCAAACAATTAATTGATTGGATAAAAAAAATTTATTGATTGGATGTTTTTTCGGCGATGTTTCAAAACGAATAATTTTTTATTGAAGTGAAAAAAATTTTTGGACAAAAAAAATTTGAATGTTTTTTTTAAAATAATTTGTTTTTTAAAATAATTTTTGTATATTTATTAATAATATAATATTTAAGTTGAACTTCCTTATTCTTTTATTATTATTTACGACCTGCTTTGATTTTTTAAAATATCATCATCAGGCACTACAATAATTAAATCATACAAAAGAAATTATGGTATAATCTATAAATAGGGTTGATTGTGAAAAACATTTTAGGTTACCTTTTTGGTTTTTATGCATGAATTTGTTATTATTTCTTTGCTATAAATTATTCATTGAGAAAAATATTTAATGATTTCAGGCAAACCATTTTTTTTTTAAATTTAAAAATATTTTTTAGTGAAAAAAAATTTGTTTATGCGAAGAATTTAATTTAAATTTTTGTTAAAAATTTAAAATTATTTTTTATAGTTTAAAATATTTTAAATTTTGTAGTAAAAACAATTTTATAATTTTTTATTTAGAAAAATATTTATAATGATTTTGGCCAAATCAATAACTTTTTTGAAAAAACAAAAATAAAAAAAATTTATTTATACGAGGGTTTCATTGAATTTTTTTTATTTAAAATTATTTGGTAATAATCAAAGAAAAAAATTATATATCCCCTTTAAAAATCATTATTGAATGAAATAATAGAGTTACGAATAATTTTCCTACGATTCTATAGTGCTTTAGTGAGATTACTAAAATTAATATTATAATAATACTACATGTCCTTACATTCGCATTGAACATGAACATATTAACGTATTGTCATTTTAGCCACGTAGAGTTAAAGAATGAAACTTTTCAGTTTATTTTAATAAGTACTGTTAGGGGTGGGGGTTGTTCCCAACGCCCCCCCCCCCCCAGCTACACCAGCATACTTGCTCCCCCACCAAAAATGCCCACTCAAATTGTTTCAATGAGCACCAATGCGCGGTATCGCCCCAGTTGGAAGTCATCGACGTAGACGAAATGACATCCTAAGTGAGATGAACGATTATAGGTATTAACTCATCTACACAATTCAATCCTTACATTTATCGGGTATAAGCTACTACTAGAGATGAATTAGGGGGTTAATATAAAGAAACTTTGATTGTTAAAATTCTTTAGATCTCTTTAGAATTATTGAAATGGGTTAACACCTATAATGATACATCCCACGTAGGATGTCAATTCGTCTAACATCTACGTTCATAGAACTCTGTAATTGGTACATATACATTGTATGGAGGATTTTCGAATTAGCTTAAATAAGTAGCAGTCTATAGACAATGCTACTAAGGGCAGAGGGCTACCACCTATGCCAGAAATAGTCCATCTATCCTTTGTATTGTAATTAGTACATATATACAAATGAATATTAATTATTTTAAATCATTTGTTTTATTTATAAAGATCCATTTAATCAAGCGTCTATTTTACAGACGGTCGCCGTCTCCATTACTCTAGTATATTTCCTATAGATTTAGTGTCCATTTACACAAGGGTCACAAAAGGCGACCCTTTATCTTCCATATATATTTCTTAACCCGTGAAAATCACGGGGTTACATTGTTCAAAACTCAAGCCAATTTCCTATTCATTTAGTGCTAATCTATCAAGCGTATGTGTTGCAGCCGGTCGCATTTCAAGTACTTATATATATATTTATTTATTGTCTTTTTTAAATTGTCTTGCTCTTTTAATCTAATTTAGTGTTTCATGCAGTCAATAAGTGATTTTAGAAATGATTAACTTATCGGATTAATAAAAAATTAATAATTGCAATTATAAGTCTACAACGATGTGTTTATTAAATTTTGGATACTCTCCAGTACGTAAATCTTCCAAATTATAATAACTTACTATGGGTTTTTTTATAGTTCTCACAAATAACTAAAGTGTTTTTAAAATAATATAATTTCATTCTATTACGTGCGACTTCCTTCAGTGTCAGTAGTCGAAAACAGATGATCACCATTAGAATATTTTCTCTCTCAACGACAACACGAATTGGTTACTAAGTGAACGGTGTGGACCAGATAATCCTATGCTACTTTACTTTGCTTTGCTTTCGCGTCTTGTATATGGATGTATATGCATATGATCAAGCTCACTAAATAAAAAAGAACTTAGGTCAATGAATCTTTTCCTAGTCGGATGTATCAAGGTCACCATAAACTATTTTATATTTATATTATTACTAAGTACGTATGTACGTATTCAGAGTTGCTCATGGAATCGACGTACATAGATTTTCACGTTAAATGTCAAGAGGATTTTGAGAAAAATGTACAGACTGCTATAAATGAGGCTCTCGAAGCACTAGATTAAAACAAGAACTAAGTGCGATGGAGGAAACAGTAACAGCAGTAGGAAGTTAACCTGATACATTCCATACTGTCGTAATGTAGCTTAATAACTTATTAATTTCTTTGGTCAAAATTACAATCAAATTACGAAAGTCTACAAACATTTTTATGAGAACACCATGAAGAAAATCAATAGTTCTAGGCCATTTTCCTCCTCATTAGAGCCCCAACACATTCACCATATTCTTATACTTATACTAGCTAAACCCGGGTACGCTTCGCTGTGGCTCATTCTGATATGAAATGAACCGGGGTCTAATATGAAATGGCATAATTGCCGCGACCAGCGATATGGCCTAACAAAATGTCAAGAATATGTGTTCCCGTATTTGCGTGATTACGATCGCGGCTTTGCCGCGGCCAGCGTTATGGCCTAACAAAATTTAAAGCATATGCGCCTCCGCATTCCCATTTAAAGCAAAAAAATGGCGTTTTGAGGCCACAAACATACGCAGGCTGAATTTTTATTTATAAGACTAGCGGACCCGGCAAAAGTTGTTTTGCCCCCCCCACCTGGTCCTCATCTTTACCTACGGCGCCGACAACCTCCCGCTGTTCGCATTACCGTGACCGCGGCAAACGACAGGGTCTATTTGCCGCGACGAGCGGCAGAGTCTAATTACCGCGGCCAGCGACATGGTCTAGTTGCCGCGGCCAGCGGTATGGTTTACTTACCGCGGCCAGCGCCATCTAGGGGCGAGTTACAACAAAGTGCACAGCATAAAAATATTCTTGGCGATCGGTTGAACGGTGTAGAAGTTGATGTGCTGCAGCGCCATCTAGTGGCGAGTTAGAACAAAGTGGATAGCATAAAAATATTCTTCGTACTCAAATATCTATGTATATAAATTTTCATGGCGATCGGCTGAACGGTGTAGAACTTTATGTACTACAACGCCATCTAGTGGCAAGTTAGAAGAATGTAGATAGCATAACCACCTTCTCCCTGAAAAATACATATATGTGCCAATTTTTATGATGATCGGCCAAACAGTGTCTCAATTTGTTCAACTTACAGACCGTCTAGGCCCCATAGTCGTTTGACAGTTGTCATTTGGAAAGCCAATATGGTGGTTGAAATAAGTAAATACTACATAGAAAATTCAGGGTATCCCCTGCACTTCGAGTGCCCCTTCTCTGTGCAACATGACCGGCCTAAGTCACCTGATCGATATGAAGCTAAATGGTGTCTTATCTAGATGTAAGTAAGTCCTCATTTTCAATAAAACCAGATGATGAAAACCAAAGAAATAAAACAAATAAATAAAATAATACTTTAAGAATGAATCAAATATAAAACGTAAATGAAATTGGATTTAGCTGTTTTTAAATAGCAAAGTGTGTATTACTTATAAAATGCATATTGACCAATGGAATGAAACCAAGCAACGAACAAGCGGCATGCATCATACCAGAGAGCTAGTACGAGGTTACATAATTTTTTTTGCATTCCTTGCATACTTTGTAATGCTCATTCTTCAACATATTGAAGTTTATAGATAGATAGATAGCTAGCTAGAATGTATATACAACGTGTCAGTCACGTTACTAAATAATACACAGTTTCTTAATATAACTTATTTTTATATTTATTTAAAAGGAATTTCCGCCGTTGCATATTGTTATGGAATTCGTTCAACATGAATGAAGTCATATGTTTGGATCTCAACCATTTAATATTCAGTTTAATTTAGTACGCTAACGTCCATTATACAACTTCGTTTTTTCCTCCGGCGATTAAATTCCTACATCTTACACTCCTCCAAGGAGCCTATGGCATCTGTGAGGGCTTTCTAGCCGGTCCTATTCTTTGCTAGGAGTTTGATTGTGTTCCAGGACTTGCCTGGTTCTCTACAATTCATCGCCATGTTTGTCGCGGTATTCGCCTTCCATTGGGGTTCCACTCAATGACCTGTTTCTGAATGTGTTCAGGGCTTAGCCATAGGGTGTCGCACAATCATTTTCATCTTTTTATGTGGATAGCGCATTGAGCACGTCCTCTTCTCTGACATTGTTCTTCGTTGGAGATTAAGTTTAGCCATCGGTATCAATGATGAGCCTGCGGTATCAATGATGAGCCAGGTTCTCTATTTGTAGAAGACTGAGTTAATTTTTCTGAAGATGTTTCTTCAATTTCTGATTTTTTTTTCTGGTGGCTCATCAAAAATATCAAGCACTACGTCCACTGAATCTTGAGGAGCAATTTCTAATATTATGG
>WYDF02123324.1:0-10095 GCA_009867245.2 Adranes taylori
TAAAAGTAGATTTTAAGTTAATTGTATTTTATGTATGCCAATAAAGGTTATTATTATTATTATTATTATTATTATTATTAGTACAATGATGGCGGACTATTGGTGGATATTTCTCCGAGTTCTCAGAAGAATGAGATTCTCAGAAGAATACATATACTGAAAACCTGAAACAGAGCATGGCTGGTTCAATGAATGTCGACACAACGACTAAAATCATGAGTCATTAAGTGTCATATATTGTGATATTTTTCGACATATACTGTATTTGGTAAATTGCGATTTACAAAAAGTTCTAACGTGATGGAAAGAAACTAGGAATGTTTTCTCATTCAGCGCACCAAGATACATTGGAATCAGTCACCAAAAGTTAAAAACCAAAACCGTCGCAGGCTATTTAGTAACCAAAATTACTGTCATTAAAAATTTCTCTCCGATTTAAAACTTGACTACGTTTTCGACAATTCAGAATGTAACGGCATTTATAGGACTTTTGTATATTTGTTTACACATCCTAAACACAATAATTGTTAGGTAGGCTTTATACATATATTTTTTTTAATTTATCTAGTTATATCAGGAATTCCCTACCTCTTTGTCTTACTTCGACCATTTTGATACTTTTTTACCCGCATTTATTTTTATTACACTGCACAAATAAAGCTATGTTAACAACAAGAGTTATAATTACAACTGAGTAATTCCAAAAACACTTTTTAAACACTTTCCCAATAGAATTTATAATAAAATAAAAAAGTTTTCCATATTTCTTCATATTTTAAGTAAAAACAATTATGGTGGAATGCGGTGAGGTCTTAAAGGGGCCAAGATCGTCAACGCTATGAATTTATTCTAATATAAATAAAAGCTCTGTTAGGTTAATATGAAGATGATATCGATGAAGAAATACAAATTCCAATTGTCCAGAAAAGCGGGGTTTGAGCTGGTTGGGCATTATGTAAAAACAACAAATTCAAAACTCCATTTAAAGACGTTTTCTTTGGAAAAACTTGGTCCCTAGCCTTCAAAAATATACAGAATTCATATTTAAGAAAACCTAAATGGGTAGAAGCAGCCTGTAATCAATATTGGAATCCAGCAATATTTTACTTTATTAGAAAATACCATAAGAGTTCTAAAATTAAAAACAGTCCTTTCAGAATTTTAAACTGAGATGATTATAGTTTTTGCATTGGACCTTCCAAAACTAAAGTAGCTGGTGGCTTCTGGAACAATTTTACAGTTATACAGGTATCTTCGGGCGATAAAGTACCATCTCCTATAATGTTTAAGAGAAAACATTTCAGATCAATGGTCCGCCTCAAAGAATACCGGCTTTCCTGCGACTACGAACGATGTGACTGATAACAGTTCGATAGAAAGTACCATTTTTAAAAATTAGTTTGAAAAACAATTTCTGAAATCGATTGGACCAATTTTATTAATACATGATGGTCATTCTATCCACGTTAGTGACCGACTTTTACAAAAATCTTGTAAATCTAATCATACAGGTCTAAAATTACCACCACATACAAGTCACGTACTCCACCCTTTGATCTATGTGTCTTCAAACCATTGAAGATTTGCTGGGTTCAAAAGTTAGTCACATGGCAAAGAGAAAATATTGCAGGCAATATTGCGAGGAAATATAGTTCCCAAAAAATACAAATTTTTGAACTCCATTCTGAATAATTGTGGACTCAATTCATTCAGTAATGCAGTCCATTCAGTCATTCCGAACTCCATTCAGTGCTATTGAACATGAAGTTATAAAATGAAAACAAAATAAATTTAAAAATAGTTTTATGCTATTTACTTTTACGAAATCACTTTTCAAAAGCTAAATAAGATATTTTATGCAAATTATTTTGTACGGATGGCGTATAGGACTTCAGTGCGTTATCGAAAATGTGTATCCGGTAACTTACTATAGATCTATTTTATGATCAAAGTACGAAGATAAATATTAGTTATTGATTATACCATATGATAATTAATTACATCTTAAACTAATCAATTGTACATAGAAGCTATGCATGGGAACAAAGTCTATTGATCGATGTCACACAGGTGTTATAGAAAATATTCTAGAATGCGCTAATGAGGTACTAATTAATCGTGGTGGAAAATAAGTATATCGGGTTTTGGAAGTAGGACCTGAGATGTATAAAAACGGTTCGCCCACAGCGGGGAGGGAGAGTAATTTTCGGCATGCGCCGAACATCGTAATTTCGGACTAAGTAACGAAATTATAATCCGGAATAAATAGTATTAGAATAATAATTAAATAAAAAAGTCTTGTCTAATTAAAGTGTGATTATATCTTTATTAGTATTTTATTATGCATTCGTCTCATGTAACGCGATACTTAGCATAAATAGTTTTGAGAATAATTCAGATAAATTAACTTGAGCATAATTTTGATTAATAGAGTAAAGTTGTATTTAATTAGTGACAAATTAGTTAATCAATGTAAAGCTAAAGATAAATATAATTAAATAAATAACATAATGGAGTGTTTCTCTAAATAGTTTGCGTACAGGGGCAAAATCTGTACGTATCTAGGTAAACAATTCTTCGATGTAAATAAAGAAATAATAAAGCCACAATTATTCAAGTTTTGATGTATTTTATTAGTTGCAAAGCGTTGATTATTTTATTTTACGTATGGCATTAATGAGCATGTCTTGAGATTGTAGGTGAGCATTTTTAACGACCAATACAATTTGATTAAGTTTAATAATTACTTCATTTGTGCTGCCTGAATTATTAAGGCTTATAACTGTCGTTAAGGAATGGCGTCAAAATATGTTGGTACCAATTAATGAAGTTTTCTTCAGTACTTTCCCAGTTTTCTCCAAACATAAGAATTAGAAGTTACTATTACAAAATACTATTAATATTTGGTGGAATACACGGGTATTGAATGTTTCTGCACCTTAAAATTAACCACAATATACAAATCATATTTTTATTTTAAAACAATTTCTATTTTAGGAAAGGACAAGCTAATTGAATGTAGAGTAGTTATATAGCTAGTGATAGAAAAATAAAAATGGCGTCTAAAATTATTTAAACTACGGTAATATGATGTTAGTCAAGCAATGACCTAATTGTATGATAAATTACTCGACTTATATATGCATTAAATCAATTAACTTTTTATAGCGTATAAGTTTTTTTTTCCTGTAATCTCAATTTTCAGTGGCAAATACCACTATAGATGGCGTGTGTCTGAGTTCCTAGTGCTTAGGGGCTGTGGTAGTGTGGTTTCTTCTCTTCCGTTGATATAGTTGCTTGCTTCGTTTTCTTTCTCGGCTTTATTTCGCTCTCATTTAATTTCTGTACGTCTTTTATACTATTCTTCATGAGTAAGCAAATTTTGCCCCATATTTTTTCACCTTGTTTTTGCGGTACTTAAGCGTTATTAGCTTTCAGATCCCTTCTAACGTTTTTACTTCTCGCATACCAAGGCGCGACAAGCGTTCTTACGGGGAATTTTATTGTGTCCGATTATTGCTCTTTCGTGTGTTTTTATGGATCTAGTTCTACATAAAAACATATTTCTTCCTTCCTGGCCATAAAGTAGTTACGGTTTTAATAGTATGCTCAATATTTTATTTCTGAATTCTTTGCCGTTTCTTTGCTGAATCGCTTGCTGGTGTAGATCTATTTTTGATATGGAAAAGGAAGTCCAATTTCTTATCAAAAATAATTTCCAGGTAAGTACTATACGAAGCCAGTCTTCTTATTCATATTTTCTTTTTGTTTTTGAAATATATGTAGTTCTGTAGTAGTCTCTTGATATTAAATTGAAGAACTTTAGTCTTTTCCGTGTTTATCCTAATTATCCACCTGCCGCAGAATTTGCTTTAATGTCTTTTTTCTAGGTTCTCGCTTACTAAACTATTACATGGATTATTCACCACCACTGCCATATTGTCAGGAAATTGTACCACCGCTATTTTCCAAATTTCGGAATACCTCTCACATACATGTTGAGTAGGATTGGTGAGTATGACAAACAATGTGGTACTCCTTCTTCTGATTTGCATTGTGGTAATATTTCTGATCAGACCTTTACTCTGAAATATCTATCTTCTAGGAAGTAGCTTGTGATTTTGATTATATCTATTGGTATTTTATCCATGAATAACTTATTTAGGGGACCTTCGCACCATACACGCGGTCATAATTACGCAGCGGCTAATTTTGAAGCCGCTTGGTGGACTGCGTTTAGCTTCTAATTCTATCGCCTTGTTATATATTTGTACTAAATTTTCAACGGTTTCTGGTGGTAACAAGGTATATGATTATCCCAGGCTGATTTCTCCAGATTCAATCTTTTTATGACGTGTTGCAACTATATTTTTTGTTATAATTAGGTATATGCGACTATTTCTGCTTTTCCCTTATAACTACACTGTTAAAGATTTTTGCATTTATGTCCCTCTGGAGAAGTTTCCAGAATTTAATTTCGTTCATCCCATAATTATTCTTTTTTCCGTTAAGTATGAGATCGGCCTCTTTTTGCATTTCTTGTTTCCTACTTTCTACTTTTGATACCTTTGTTTCTGATTACTTTTCTTTTTAATAATTTCAATTTCATCCTTGCTAAGATCTTATTTATTTTCAATATTAATTTCCATTTACCTTACTTTCTTGTTTCTTTGTTACGTCTTTCATTAGGCGATTAGCAGCTGCATCAAAATTTTCTGTATACTCGATCTGGTTCCACTTACAGCATATAAAAAAACTTCTATTTCTTATATGTGAAGGATGAACTAGCGAATCCGTTCTTTAATTCTAGTTTACTAGTATTCGTTATGTGGATGAAAATGGAACATTGCATATTATGTGTTACGTACAGTTCAATATGTGATTTCAAGTTAGTAGTTGGCTTTAGCGATAAATCTACGTGATTAGATTACCTCTAAAATTTAATAATATCGACTACTCGGGTCGAATTGGCGTTAGCGACTCATGTCTTCACATTGGATACAGTTGTTTCGTTGCTGATATTATAGCTTCAATAAACATGAACGTTAGTGGTAAGCTTTCGTCGATGAGCTTGATTTATTTCGCAATAACCGTATTTTATCAATGGTGTGCTCTGTACGGAATATTAAAACTCAACGTGTTACTATTGTTTTCTTTCTTAACTAAGATTTCTTTATTAGTATAGTAATCACTGGCTCACTGCTCTTGAAATTTTCTTAACGAAAAGCAATAATAAATAAGTTTAAGATAAGAATAAATCAGATCTAGATGCAATAAATTCGAAAATGTTTTCTAAATACATAAGTACGTTGTAAAATAAAATAACGAAATTGAGCTAGATAATAAATAACCATGCTGCATAAAATAAACAATCCAAAATAAATTTAGAAAATCTTTTTTAATATGTGACATCAAACGCAACGTAAGAGTAAACATGCTAAATAATTTTCATAGGTTCATTAAGGAAATTTAATAATAGAATTAAAATTTGAGCTTCTTACGAAAAGTTTTCACGAAGTTTAATCTCAAACACTTTGTGTATTCCAACCAAAACAATACTCTAAGAGTAAATTTCATAATGGCTGGTGAATAGGTAGCAAGTAGAAGTAGCAAGTAGAAGTAACAACTGAAATAAGCTTCTCCTGATTTACATAACGTCGATGTTTGTGAAAAGAAAGAATTTAAATTAATTAAACATAAACGTACAACCAAATTGGTCATATTATGATGTTCAAAAAGTAATAATATTCAGGGCGAAATTTTTGAATCATATTAATTTTATTTTAATTTTAAGAACCTTGCCACGGCAAAGAGAAATTTTCTGCCAACACAATAATCTCATTCTACATACTACTTTGACCAAAAAGTTTCAGAAATGTATACAGAAACTTAAAAAGTCAAGTGTATTCATCAAAATTGGGATTGTCACTTGTAACAAAGCATGCTACTTTAAAAGATAAAATTCTCTATAAATTACGTAAGCGTTCATAATAAATAAATTAAATCGATTGATTAGATAGGTTTCGGATACACTAGACTTGATTGAATTAATAAGAAATTTTAAACGCATTTAATGTCTTGTATACAATTCTCTGGTATACCATACGCTAAGCCAGGTGGTGCGCGGAACGCCAACTCATTCATATGTTTTATTTACGAAACATTAAATGCGTTTAAAATTTCTTATTAATTCAATCTAGTCTAGTGTATCCGGAACCTATCTAATCAATGGATTTAATTTATTTATTATGCAGGCTTACGTAATTTATAGAGAATTTTATCTTTTAAAGTAGCATGCTTTGTTGCAAGTGACAATCCCAATTTTGATGAATACACTTGACTTGTTAATTTTCTGAATACATTTCGGAAACTTTTTGGTCAAAGTAGTATGTAGAATGATATTATTGTGTTGGCAGAAAATCTCTCTTTGCCATGGCAAGGTTCTTAAAATTAAAATCAAATTAAAATGATTCAAAAATTTCGCCCTGAATTATTAAGCTGATATTCACTGTCCCTGTGTGGTGTGAAAGCGCTAAGCCTTGTACGCGTATGTTCGCCAACTATAATATGTACATATGCTAACGACAATTAATCTAATGGATGAGGTGTACTGCCCGCCTGCTCTGTAAATACCGTACAAGCTGAAAATAATATGTTCTACTGTAACGTATGAATGCCGCCGACAGGGGAATTGTTTGTTGTGTTCCATATAGGATGGAATTAATAGGCGAGATTTACGTAGGATTGTGTAGGAAAGCCGTGCCAAATAACAAAAGTCGTGTGGTTGGCTACACACTGACTCGTATAACAAAGCAAAAGTTGAGTGAGAACTCAAACATATAAATAGCGAGATTCTTTGAATTATTTAATTGCAATTTCATGAACTCGAAGGCAAGACCACACCATCAGCGACAGCAGCAGCGTGCAGAGTGACCAGCCAAGGCAACAAAGCCAATATAATGATCAGAGCAGCAGTTGCCGAGATAATAACACATATGGTGACCGATTTCATATACCATATACATATACTATATATCATACACTCTAGTGTACATATACACTAGAGTGTATAATTCTCGCTCGCGATAATCGGGGTCAGTTTTAATCACTCAGCAGCAGTAACATTTGCGTTAATCGGGGTGCAATTTTAACTGACATTGGTCTCCTATCTATTCCATACCTTAAGGATCTAATTTTAACTTACGTCAACGGGGTTAGATTTCGTCGCTCAGGGAAACAGTACCTACATTAATTGGGGTGTTATTACAGCCCATAGTGGTACTACAGCCCAGTCTCCTTTTCTCTGTCATTCACTGGAGCATATAATTCTAGCTTGCGTTAATCAGGGTTTGTGTTAGTTGCACAGCATCAGTAACGCACGCGTTAATTGGGCTGTAATTGTTACTGATAGTGATCTCTTGTCTGTTCTATTCGCCGAAGTAGGCAATTCTAGCTAGCGTTATTCGGGGCTAGAATTAGTCACTCAGCGAACATAGGACTCGCGGTAAGCTGGGTGTTATTGACGTACAGTGAAGTCCTTAGGTTGCTACCTTGTCCGCTATATATATCCTGCATTTGGATTTACGCTTGCATTCCCGATTTGATTACTGACTATTTGTACATGCTTTCCGCATTATTACTGTTTTATTATTATTGTCATACCACGTACATGATGTTTTGTTTCTGACAGAATTGATATTGATTATTTAAGCGCCATTGTTACAATAATTATAATATTTGGTTGCACCATTTGTGATAGTCGCTAGACCTCTCCATTAACAGGATCACGAGCGAGAGTCTCTAACATCCTAACATCCTTCCACCAGCAAATTCGCATAAAAGGAGCCACTCAAGCTGGCATTCCTCAGACGAATTTTGTGGATGACGCTAGTTGCTATTGATTGAAAAATCTCAAACTTTTACTAGTTGAATTGTCCATTAGATAATCAGCCTATTCCTTTAGAGTGAGAAATCGCACTTTTGAATCTGATTGGCATTTATATTAAGCGCCATCCTCGAGACCACATATTGTTATTATTACTATTATTATTTAAATTAAGTTAAATATATCCAGTCATCAACAAAAAATCTACAATCTTCGATTTAGATATACAAAACTCTATTCATAGTTTTCAGCTGAATCTTTCGTTCTCCTAACATCATCACCATCATCTAATCTTAGATTTTTTTGTTTATCTCACTTATAACCATATTTCACGCAGATTTAAGTGTACCTGATTTTTTCAATGAAAAAACTAGGAGGTCAAAAACAGAAGGAGAGGCACGCCAAAGGTCTGAAATATCAATTGAGCTGAGCGGATCGCGAAAGGACATCGGAAGGACTGATCAAACTGCGCCATCCATGTACACCGCGAATGTTAGTAGACATTTCTGATACAATCACTCCACCAAAGCAACAGGAAGAACTAACGACGCCCCCTGGCTCATCATTACCTCCTACAGCTTCAAGCGATGTGCCATTACCATTATGCCCGGAAAAGGGTGACTCTACAAGGTAACACGCGAGGAGCATCACGGCTGCCTTTTCCCGTACTACTTCGGTACAGTGAATAGACCCTACATTGCTACAACAAATACATTCATAAAATGTCACCGTACATTCAACAATTCATTTCACCATCTTCCTAATACTAATTGACCACTTCCATCTACAGTATCAGCGTATCTACGGTATCTGCGTTAGAACTTCGTCAGTCAACATTCAACACCGTCAGCGTCTTGGAAAAGTAGAAGAAAAGCTTCATCACAATCAGAAGAACATATTAATTACCAAAAATCAAATTATCTTTAGTTCGATATTTTTATTTGCTATTAATTAATGAAATGGAATCATCATAACAATATTTGCATTATATGTAGAAGCTACATGTTGTCAGTAAATTAAAACCGCGAGTAAATGCATACATTTCAAGATATGGATATTAGAGGACAATAAACCAAACTATTTAAACTTATTATTGCTTTTCGGTATTTATGATATAAACTTTATTATAACAATTAAGATAAGCGAATTCTAACCCAACCCTGTATACTCTCATGCTCGAGCTTTTTTATGTTGCAAAATAAACAGAATAAAATATAGAAAGCAGTGTAGTAGTAATAAAGAAAACAAATTATGATTTGATTTCTGCAGAATAATTCTTTACTCCATTTAATGATACTTTTGGAAACTAAGTGAAACAAACAATTTCCTATAGCTTCGGATCTCACAATTTTTGATCAAATATATAGAGACTCTTCAGAAAATATGGTAGAATCGTGTATATAATAATAATAATAAACCTTTATTTGGCATAATAATTCATACATAAAACCATATTGTAATTACATTTAAGTAAAACTAAAAACTAAAAACTAAAAAAATTCTAAACTACTCATCTAACGTAATCAAAATCAAAATAACCAAACCAAACCAAATTGGCAACAATTATATTTTCTAGTATTTACGAGTGTGTTAATCTTTGAGTGGTGTCAAAATATACAAAAGAAAATATATTATTTACAATGGGTACACCACTGAGAAGGTTGCGAGTATCAGCATACGTTTTGATGACACTTGTTACAAACTGGGTTTTGTATCGAACTTTTCTGTTGGAAGCTCAAACGTGATCTCTTTTTCTTACGCTATGAAACTGGCTGATCTTGTGATTGATTGACGATTGCTGCAAGGAAGTAATATTTGCCTAGCTTGTGACTAGTTTTTTCCCATATATCTCTAAAAATGGGAAACTTACTCTTCTTCTGTCTCTCACTCCATGTTTCCTTATCGCGAAAACTGATGAATCTCAGAAAAGCCTAGAATTGTTATATCCCTATTCTGCAAAATTCTTATTGTCCGAAAAATCGGTGTACCCTAAACTCAACTCCAAAGTTCTTCATTAGTCATAAAGTGCTCTTTCAAATGACACGCTGTTAGTAGCAAGCCAATAAAAGCATACATCTCAATCTTATCACAGATTTTTCATATTTTCTGTTGGCCTAGGACGCAGTGGCGGCACAAGATCATAAATTTATGTGGGCAAGATTCATTTTGCGAGGCCCTCTGCTCGCGAATGAAGATAGATTTTTAAAATA
>WYDF02123335.1:0-10095 GCA_009867245.2 Adranes taylori
TTTTCCCAATCGTTAAGTGCAATTTTCTTTATGTTTATATGTTCGTTTATTGGTTTTTTTCTATTCCTTAACATGTTTCAGATCTTCCTCTGGCCTCCGTAAAGGTCGTGTTCCATGTCTGCCTAGAAACTTTCCCAATGTGCTCTTTTAATGTATTGTATTTTGTTGTTGGTTGTATTTCTTATACAACCATCTGTTTGTACAAGATTATTCCAACTACCCTAATCTAATATATCTTAATAGATTGCGTAGTACTTTGAATCAATTAATTTAATTTAATTAAATATTTAAATCATTAAGGGCACATTGATAAATTAAAGTAGACCTATTTTTAAGTGCAATTTTTATTTTATTGTTCAAGTTTAATTTCTTGTTCTAATATTCTTTTCAAGCTGCCACAATTGCGGTAGAATTTTAATTTTTTTTCCCAATTGTTTAAAGGCTAAGCCGCAAAACAAAAAGCAGTTCCTTTTGAAGGGTGATGCAAGGTACACTATGATCAAAGTACAACAGCTCCCCTATATCTAAATAGGGATAGCTCCCCCGTTTCTATCAGATAAGTAATATCTTATAACAATTATTATAAACACACATTATAAAAAAATAATTGTAATAATCATGCTTAAAAACCTATATTTTATGAACCACAATATAAATTTGAATTTTAATTAATTTGAAATGAAACTATAATAATTCAGTATACTATGACAGGTTTAATATTTAAAATATGGATAATAAAATATATGTATATATGTATTTATTAAATATTAACAATATTTGACGTATTAAAATTGAAATTGCAAAACTAAACAATTTAATACGCTAAGCGTGAAAACTGATTTAATAATAATATTGCAATAAATTTAAACACTTGAATTTCGAAAACTGGCGTCACAAATTTTAATAACGTGTATAAATTCGATATAATTTAATTATTAATTTCTATAATAAACATACATACATTTATTAGAACTAATAAATCCGTTTATTTAAATTAAAGTTAACATTTATTTAGTATCATTCTACTGGCTCGAGCAAAAGTAACATGTAACGGATTATTTGTAATTGTGTTATGCAAAAGTGTAATTGCTCATTGAGATGGAACTTTTAAATTACTCATTTAGGAGTTATTTTATATATAAAAACTTTTTTATTGGAACAATTTTGCTATTATCATTTTCAGAGTCCGACATGACACTGAAAGTAAAACATGAATTGGAAGAAAATAATATGTACGCGATTATCTAAACAAGAAGGAAGTTTATGTTTGATAATTTTTACATCATCAGTACATTAGACCACTTACTTAGTATTATTTAAAGCGAAAATAGTTTCGACATTTAGATATATGTATTACTTCAATATAAAACAATTGAAGATAACATGAAAAAATTTGATACGACATATAGATATCTTAAATGTACCAGCAAACATTCAATGTAAGAGACCCGCTAAAAGTTAGCGGGTTGCTACCTTTAGTAAAAATCAAATAAAGCAAAACAACTTGATAAACATAGGCCGAAATACATTTCGTGGTCGTGTGGTTGGTTTTTTAAAACCTTTATTGACTCGAAATATATTAAGAATTAAACATTAAATCTACAGTATGACCCCGTTAAACCAGACTAGAGGGGACCGGACATTATCTGGATCATTATCTTGGAAATAACAAATAACTTTACATATGTACAATTTATGAGCCATTCAAATGTATTGCACAGAAATGTTGCACGACAATCCGAAAATAAAATACGTACGTAATGTAAATACATACATACGTATACGTACTGCCAATAAAATGTTTACATTATACTACTTACTGTACAGTACATCTTTTTTTATCTATTTAAACAATATTAATTAAAGTACCACTATTACCGTGAATACATATGTTATTTTTTTTAATTAAAAATGTCTATCCAGTTTTCGGTCTGAATAATCCCGAAGTCCGGTTGAATGGGGTCCGCTAGTTATCGGCATATTAGACATACCCTCGCAATATCGATAAATGATTAAAACAACCATTTAAACAAATAATCATCAGCTAATTGACTCAAAAACCACTAAACAAATAAATCAAGTATTCATTTCATTTTCACATTTTATTAAAATAATTCGGGCAATAGAATTATCTACGATATATGGATACGGTTTTTTTTGTTCAGCACGCAATCATTGAACTCTGCGTAACGATATATTCCAACGAATGTCATCAAGCAAAACAACGTTCGTTTTCATGGTGCACGTAAAACGGAAGAGCAGGGAGTGAATAGCTGCCCGCAGCGGGAGGAGAGAGCACTGCCGATTGCTGTTGCCAACGCGAAGCACGTCTTTGCGTGTTTTAGAGAGAGAACCAGAAGAGAAAAGAGGATGGAGAATGTAGCACGTATCCTTTCACCGTTTAAGTTGTTGGTTGCGCTTTTTCTCTTTCTTTTGGCGAGGTCACATCAAGTGCAGAATATTTTCGTAAGCTTTTATAGCGCCTACTTTTCGTGTCCTATGTTTTATTATAGGTTCTCGCTTGCGTTTTCGATTCAAGCAACGAAAGGCTTGGCGTTGTTTATCCACAAGTTTTTTTTATACGCGTAGATGAGAATGCTTTTAGAAATGACGATCAAGATCTTCAGCCTGACGAGGAGTAACACCCCCTCCATCGGGCACGCAGGGAGGCATGCCGGTTTGATTAACAAAATTAAATGTACAAAATTAACTTATTTTCATGTGTTAGAGAGAGGCAATAAGGAAAGCAATAGCCATATTTCGTATTGACCTTCCTTTTGATATGATTTTTGTCCCAAGCAGATGTCTTTAATGTTTTTTTTGTGCGATTGGATCGAGAACGAAATATGAATAAGAAAATGCCTTTTTTACATTTTTTTATGTATAGCCATCGAATGTAGAAATTGAACAAAAAATTGGTACGAAACAAGAGAGAGGAATATGTTTCGTGCTCTTTTATGGCACGCTCTCTTTCCGAATAAAGTTTTTTCACATATATTTCTGGATTCAATTCGGACAAACAACTTCTTAATAAGAACGCTGAACCTGCGTTCATTGCTCTTGTCTAACGAAAGATTTATTTCCTCCCTTTTAATGAGTTTATTGACTTCTGGTCACCTCGTCTATACGAGAGTTTGATAACAGCGTATTTCGACAAACAACTTTGATGAGGTTAATAAATTTCTGGGGGCCTTACCTTTGTGTGAGCAGATTTTTCTATTATTTGTATGAAACATACACCGCCTTGCCGCTACTATCGCGTGGTTGGCTAGTCACTGTTCGGGAAGGAGAAACGCAGCTGGTCGATCGTTTGCACGTTAAAGCTGATTGGATGTGGGATTGAAGCTGATTGAAACGTAATGTCGTGGGAGGGATGCTAAGCGAAATTATTCTTAAAATTCGTAACGGCCAAAAAGCGATCGTTTATTCGACGAAAATTCTCCCTTCTCTAAAATTTTAACAGTAATTTCGACTAAATCCAGCCCAATTGTTGTCGACAGCGTCAAAACCTATCGCCGTCAAGCTGGACGTAGCAGAATCTCTAAATTCATATAAAAAGCCATATCTAGGCCTACTTCAACAAGACGCATTCTGAGTCTTGTTTCTGTCAGAACATGAGTGCGTATATTTGCACAATTCTAACAGTCATAATACTCTAATAGGCTACAAACGTATTCTCGTAGAGTGAGCAATAGTCGCACCCCTGAATCTGTTTGAACGTAAAGTAAGCGCCAACAGTAAAATCATAAGTAATATTTTCGAATTTAATTACATTAAATTAAATTCACTCCTTCAACACTAAAAGCTCACAACACAAAAAACAATTTCAGGTAAATAAAATTCACGACCTTATAATCTTCGCCTGAAATCTTTCGATCCGTTTAACAGTTAACTCGTCTATTCTATTTTCTCGCTCATCTACACATTTAATTACCCTATCCGTGCTTCTACGACATCAATGAGAAAGAGAGGAGGT
Organism: Adranes taylori; assembly: GCA_009867245.2. NCBI lineage: Eukaryota > Metazoa > Arthropoda > Insecta > Coleoptera > Staphylinidae > Adranes > Adranes taylori. The sequence goes on from WYDF02123335.1 coordinate 3,977, forward strand.
CGCCAGCAGAAGAAAAGGGACGCCCTACGGGAAGCTTACCTGGCCCGCAGAGGAAGCCGTGACACCACTCCCGAACGACCAATCAAACAGAGTTGTCCGAGAACGTTGCGCTATTTAGTCGACACCGAGGCGTCTGTAACTGAATCACAACAACATCCTCCGCCGATTCAGTCTGACTATCTTTACACACCTCCAGGCTCGGCATTGCTTCCGACAGCACCAGCGAACGTCTCATTATCTCCCACGCGATAGCGACTAAAATCTTCATCTACCTCTCTTTTCCATAGACGCAGCAACATTACCATCTTCAACATCCACATCACCGAATTAAAATCCATCGATTTCTATGCCTACTTATCAGAATGAGTGTTTTTCTGATAGAAAGAAATATACGCAGTGTTTTATTTTAGTTATAATTATTATTATTATTCAATTACAAAATAAATCTAAGTGGAATGGATCCATAATGAAATAAGCGCGTTTGTGTTTCGATTTACATGTATTAAAATGAAAAAATGTGTATTTCCTATAGAATTAGGCTAAAATTGACTTGTTTCTTACAGAAAACACTCACAAATTCTGTTGGGGCTACAAGAATTTGTGAATGTATTTCGGTTACGGTCCGTGTTGTGTTTGCTTTATAGGCATATATAAAGTACTGACGTATATTTATAAAATCATTTAGCGCGAAACCGCAATTCCTTTTACTATTAACTGTAAACATCGGCATATATAAAGTGCTAACTTGTAGTTATAAAATCATTCAACGCGAGACCCTACTCGCGAGTACCTTTTAATTATAAAGTTTAACAAAATAATATATACTAAAGCATTATGAATAAATTTACTATTGCTGCGGACTATATCTCGCACGTTAGTTGATTCAAGCTGAGAGGTCGAAAATTGGAATGTAAAATTAACCCGACTCCTGATGACACAAATCCGATTAATTGGGTGAAAGAAACAGTAAACGAAATTATTAAGTATACGATCAAGGAAGTGTTTCCTACAGATAAAGTTGGTTCCACTTTCTGTAGCAAAAATTTTAAACAAAGATTAACAATCACTATAATATAATTACATAATTAATTTCTGCCTTCTGTGCGTCTATTATTGCGAACATTGTCATGTACCATTTGATCATAAAGACAAACAGAGATGCGAAGCTATATATCCATGTTGTCAACGATCTCCGCCATATAAACTTGAAGATAACATCCATTGCGATGAATGCAATAGAAAATTTCGAAGTACTAGTTGTTTTGAAAATCATAAGAGCTCATCTTCTAACAATATCTCGCAATGTGACGATATCGAGCGTTGCAAAGAATGTTTCAAAACATACAAAATCAATAAGGAACATATATGCAAAATCATTCAACAATTGGGTTTTTGTTTTATACCTATTGATCATGGTTCGCCTGAATTGAATGATACACTGTTTGTTTTCTACGATTTGGAGAGAAACAAGAAGAATCGATTGCTGAAAATGCAAGAATACATACACCAAATCTTTGCGTTTTTTCCCAGAGATGTGATAAGTGTATTGAAAAATCCGAAGATGAGAAGATTTGTCTGAAATGCGGTGTAAGACTTCAAACGCTGTTGATAGATAAGTGTGTTGAACGTTCCATGTACTACATCTTGAACATGCGATAACCAATTCCAGAAACCCCTGCTCCCTTTGCGGTCACCTCATTACTGTAGTAAATTCTGTGATGTTAGTTTTGTTGGTGAACATTTTCGAATGAGCCCATTTGTTATTGTGCTCGCTGACTATAGCGATTGATATGCCGTCTTCTTTTATTTTTTGAAACAAAAGTTGCTGCGCTAACTTACACCTGTCCGGGTTTATTTGTAAAAATGTCATTTACTTGGTAGCTTCTTGGCTCTTTTCCGCTGTGGATCGGTTGAAGACTCTTATAACGCTATAAGAAACGCATTATTAGAAACTGATTAATAATTTTGGTTCAATCTGTACTAATACACACAAATACAATATAGTTCCAAAAATCATACTATAGTTATATGTATGTCCATGGCTCACACTCCTAATTCAAATTGTTCTATAACATTTGCCTGCTATTTTAAATTAATAATATATGCAATGAATATTATAATAATGTTCGTTGAGAGAGTTACTCGTTCCGCTAAAACCATATACCACTAATTATTATCTATATCCTATTTATTTATTGTATTATAGAAAATAAATCACAACAAATATGTTACTATATTGGATGTTAATCCAAAAATCGTTTTTTTAGAGTAGCTATATTTGCTTGTGTTTATTGAAAAGCAAACCTCACCATTGAAGATTTTGGATAAAACTAATATCGCCTTATAGCGTCAGCAGAATCTTTCGACTTCGATATCGTCATTTTTCTAATCTTTTTCTCATATTTACGTTTATAATCCTTCGCATTAACGCTGTCTTTGGCATGGAGCCAGAAGGAAGCCACCGTCAAACCTCAATCTAGTCAAGAGGGCCGTTTCCAGTTCCGGGAAAAAAGTTGGACCTATCCGGCTACCCGTGAGGACCAAATCTCTCACATTCAACCTCAATACATGGCAATATATCCTGTATCTTCAACAACCTGTTCCATATCTTTCACTACGTATTTCACATCCCCAGGTGGATTCACAATCCCTTATTATCTTCGTTACAAACGATAGTACAACAATTTAATCCGACCAACATCAGTATCCGTATAACGGAACACTGACGTGCCGTAAGAGACGTTTCGCTCATGTCCGTCCTCAAGACCCCGAAAAGCAAATTACAACAAAAATCATGTTATATCTAATTCGTTACACTTTTACTAGTTTATTTGAAATTATGAAAAGCTATAAATATTATGAAATAAACTATTCTTACATATTTTCTATTCATAGTGAGTTTATTTCAAAATTATCATGAAATAAATTATTGTCACATATTTTTATTGAAACATGAAATATGGAGAGTTTGTTTCATAATTATTATGAAATATACTATTATCACATTTTTTGTATTGGTACAAATATTTCATAGAGAATTATGGAGCTATTAATGAAGCAAAAATATGGAGAGTTTGATTCATAATTTTTATGAAATGAACTATTATCACATTTTTTGCATTGTCACAATAATTTCATAGAGGGTTTATTTCAAAATTATTATGAAATAAACTGTTATCAAATATATAATTTTTATTCGCACAAATATTTCATAGAATATTATGGAGCATATGAAACAAAAATATGGAAAGTTTATTTCGTAATATTATTATGAAATAAAGTAATGTGACATATTTTTATCGACACAAATATTTTATAGTGACTTATAGAACAAATGGAGCAAAAATGTAGACATTTATTTTAAAATTATTATGAAATAAGCTTTCATCTCATTTCTTTATTGGCACAAATATTTCATAAAGAATTATAGAGCAAATGAAGCAAATATATAGAGTTTATTTATAATTATTATGAATTATGTAGCAAATGAAGCTAAATTAGATGGATTTAGTTCATTGTCATTATAAGATATATTATTTTACATATTTTTTATTCACACAAATATTTCATAGAGAATTATGAAGCAGGTGAAACAAATATATGGAAAGTGTGGCATAAATTATTATCACGAAAGATTATTTTATAATTATTATGAAGTCAACTAATATCACATATATTTTATTGGCACAAATATTTCATAGAGATTAATGAAACAAATGAATCAAAAATTTGGTTTGTTAATTTTATAATTATGAAATAACTTGTCATAAATTTTATATTCCGAGACAGTTTATTTCATAATTATTATGAAACAAATTATTATCACATATTTTTTATTGACACTAATATTTTATAGAGAATTATGGATCAAACGAAAAAAAAATATGGAGAACTTATTTCATAACTATTATGCATCATGGAGCTAATGAAACAAAAATTTCAAGAGTTTATTTCATAATTATTATGAAATAAATTATGGTCACAGATTTTGTATTGGCACAAATATTTCATAGAGTTTATTTCAAAATTATTATGAAATAAACTAATTTACTTCATAATTGTTCTGAACTAAACTATTATCACATGTCTTTTATTGGCACAAATATTTGTAAAAAATTATGCAGCAAAAGAAACAAGAATATGGAGAATTTATTTCATATTTTTTATGAAATGAACTATTATCACATTTTTTGCATTGTCACAGTTATTTCATATAGGGTTTATTTCAAAATTATTATGAAATAAACTGTTATCAAATATAAAATTTTTATTGGCACAATTATGGAGCATATGAACCAAAAATATGAAATGTTTATTTCGTAATATTATTATGAAATAAAGTAATGTGACATATTTTTATTGACACAAATATTTTATAGTGACTTATAGAGCAAATGAAGCAAAAATATTGACATTTATATTTAAATTGTTATGAAATAAGCTTTCATCACATTTTTTTATTGGCATAAATATTTCATAAAGAATTATGAAGCAAATGAGGCAAATATGTAGAGTATGAATTATGTGGCAAATGAAGCTAAATTAGATGGAGTTTTTTTCATTGTCATTATAAGATATATTATTTTACATATTTTTTATTCACACAAATATTTCATAGAGAATTATGGAGCAGGTGAAGCAAATATATCGAAAGTGTGACATAAATTATAATCACATATATTTTAATGGAAAGTTTATTTCATAATTATTATACAAATTATTATCACATATTTTTAATTGACACTAGTATTTTATAGAGAATTATGGATCAAACGAAGCAAAGATATGGAGAATTTATTTCATGGCTATTATGCATCATGGATCTGATGAAACAAAAATGTGTAGTTTCGTTCATAATTATTATGAAATAAATTATTATCATATATTTTGTATTGGCGCAAAGATTTCATAGAGACTTTATTTCAAAATTATTATGAAATAAACTACTATGAAATAAATTTTTTATTGTTACAAATATTTCATAGAGAATTATTCAGCTTTGGATCAAAATATGGACAGTTTATTTCACAATTTTTATGAAGTAAACTATGATCACATGTCTTATTGGCACAAATATTTCATATAGAATTATGCAGCAAATGAACCAAAAATATGGAGAGTTTATTTCATAATTTTATGACATGAACTATTATCACATATTTTGTATTGACACAAATATTTCATAGAACATTTTGGATCAAATGAAGTTAACATGCGTAGTTAATTTTATAATTAATATGAAATCAATTATTAACACATATTTTTTTATTGACAAAAGTATTTAATAGGGAACTATGGAGCAAACGAAATTCAGTTCCAGGCTGAAGAGGATGACAAATCCTAAAGTCTCAATAATAAATTCACCAGCCTCCTAATGGATAAAATCCCAACAGGGAGTGGAGTTTAATGGGTAAAAATCCCACACTTGTTGGATGCACCGGGTATCCTTCCGAAGATTCTCCACTTCCTATGTAAATAAAAATAAAATAAAAACATAGATAGTTTATTGCATAATTATTATGAAATAAATGATTATCACATGTTTTGTATTGACACTAATATTTCATAGACACTTATAGACACGTTTTGTATTGACACTTATTCTATCTCACGTAAGTTGGCTATCTGAATTTCTGATATTTGACAACATCCTGGTTGATTATTATCAGTGATAATCAAACAATTTTGCTTGTATTGTAATATTTTCATTTCATTTCTACTCATTTTTATTGTCATTGATATTTTCATCATGTAGTGGCACATTTTTAGTTAATTGTCAATAGGTAGCGCATTGCCTATAAAATACTAAAATAAAGCATTAGTTGGGCCCTGAATGTGGGCTGGGATGGACATTTTATGTCAAAATAAATTTCAGTTTGAGGTTAACACATTATAATTGTGAAATAAATTAATTTACATAATTTTAGGACAGAAACACTGTTATTGAGTATTTTTATTTACTTATATTTACTTATATATATATATATATATCAATGTATGTTTGTATGTATGCCCTTTATGCCTGACTATACCATCTGTCCAATCGACATGAAACTTTAGGAATTTGTTGAGTACACTCCCGGGAAGGTTTCTGTCAAATTGGTTTTTTGAAATTTTAT
>WYDF02123346.1:0-10095 GCA_009867245.2 Adranes taylori
AAAGCATTCCATTCATTACCAGTTCCAGGCTGAAGAGGATGATAAATCCTAAAGCCTCCTTCAAACAAACTCTCCAACAATATACAATCCCAACAGGGAGTGGAGTTTTAGTGGGTAAAACTCCCACACTGTAGGATGCAACGGGCATCCTTCCCCTTTTGAAGGTTTCTCCATTTCCTACGTAAAACAAAACAAAAATAAAATAATAATAATTCTAACCGATAAGATAGGTTCAGAACAGAGTTAGTGTGTATTCAGTTACACACATGCAGTGACGTTCTGTAAAATAAGGGTGTTGATGAAGCTTAATACCTAATAGTAGAAATGGCCATCCACCCGTGGTTCATCGGAAATTTTTTCTAACTTAATCTCTCATAGATGATGCACATCATTTTTGAATTGACACCTATTCACTTAAAAATTCGTCTTACTGCGAAACAGTAAAATACTATACTTATCTTTGTATAAAAACTGTCATTATGATAACATAAGAAAACTCTTATTACTAAAGAGCTTTGCTTTTTCTTCGAATGGCTTTTCCTATGTTATTACTAGAGCCCGGATTATTATGCATTTGCAATATTACCACTAATACGTGAGAACTCAATGTCTGGGAGTCTACAGGTTTGAAGAACCTGTTGTCCCCATTACTCTGTTTACCGCGTAAACAATTACAATGTTAATTAATTAATCACCTGAATTAATTTACATGGAGTATTTTTATCCGATATCTAGATCTATATAAAAGCATTCCTAAATATCGATAAAAAGTTGTACCGTCAGTTTTAGGGTCATCATCATCAATCAACCCATTCCCGTCCACTGCTGGACATAGGTCTCCCGTAGCCTTTTCCATGTGTCTCTGTTCTGTGCTTTCCATGGATAAAAGATTTGGGGTTTTGGCCATTTCACTTCCACGCTGACCAACTGCGGGTTGGCAGTGGGTCTTAAGAATCGCATTTACTCGTATTCTTGTTGTTACGGTTATTCCGCCGAGATTCGGTCGCCAGAGCCTCGTTTGTTATTTAGCAGAGTGTACCGGGTGACCTAAGTCACCACACGTGCAGGTGAGGTTGACATTTGGGCTGGTGTTTCACCTTTTTAGGCTACTAGGCAACTTTAGTTTTAGGGTACTAGGCAAAAATTAACACTACTCTAAATCTACTAAAATATATCAAACTGTCATTATGATAACATAAGAAAACTCTTATTACTAAAGAGCTTTGCTTTTTCTTCGATTTGCTTTTCCTATGTTATTACTAGAGCCCGGATTATTATGCATTTGCATAAAGCATGCACATTTAAGCACATATTTCATGAAAGAGCATATTTACCAATTATTTAATCTTTCTTGCATATAATAGAAATATATTATATTATTTTTCAACTAAATATGTTTTTATGGCCTTAGACAAAAGTAAATTTCTTCTGTTTTTGAACACAAAGTGAACCTTTGAATATACGTAGTATGTTTTAATTGTAATAAAATGTTTTAATTGTAATTGAAGAAATATTTTATAAATAATTATTTTTCAATGCTTTATTGTTAGATATTTCATTTAAATATTTGATCAATGATCATTTTATTTTGATTCAAATAAGTTCCTTGTGTTTTACCCTCATAAAATATTTGAATCATATCATTTCGGTACAAGAAAATTATGGTAGGCGTTTTTTATTTTCTGAAAATATTTTCTTTAAGTTTAAATAAATTAGATGACATTTTCTTTTATATTTCCGTCTAACTTTCTTTTCCTTTCGAAATATTTGAATTTAAGTGTATATAAATTTTATTCAATGTGCATATTTAAGTGCATATGTATTAAGTTTTAAGTGCATAAATGGATGCAATTTTGCGATTTTTAAATGCATAATTATCCGGGCTCTAGTCATTACTTTACCAAATTAAAATTGCCCCTGAGTTAATTATCCACATTCGAGTTCTTTGCCCTTATAGACAATGGATATTATAATAATGATTATGATTCTTGTTGGTTTCAGTATGGGCAGAAACAGGTGATTTTCGTGATGCTCACACGAATATGTCGAGTTTAAGCAATATGGACCATCATCAATTACCGTTCAGTACGTCCGCGGCGGCGGTTGCGGTTGCAGCTGCACGAAGTCGGACGAGAGATAATAAAAAAAGTAAGTCGTTGATTTAATATCTATTGAAAAGAAATTGATGTAGAAAATATTATTTATTTTGGAAAAATCTGGCCTAAGTTGCTCTGGTTTGCTTCTATATTCCTAATCTACTATTACAGTTTTACAATTGTAACATCAAGTCAATGACATACTTTTTGCTAATTGCCGCTTGGAACTTGGAAAAAAGTTCCATTCCATAGGTGTCATAATTTGCGATAAACGCACTTTCATGGATAAAGTGTTAAAAGTTTTATTTACTTTTGTAAACAACATATGCATTTAGTGACATGATATCTAGGTTAAAATATGTATTGTTAATTTTTTTATTTTATTTCGCACCTCTGTCAGTTTTTAGTTAAATATCATATGTATCTAATAGTAGTAGTTCTATTGATTTCTTTCATAATACCAAAAATTGTAGCAGGTTATGGAACCAGTACTCTTTCCCTAACCCTAAGTTTGTTGACGTTAAATGGGTAACAAATGGATTTCGCAGCACAAAAGATAGAACCTCTTCAAGGCAAAGAAAACTGGGAAGACTGGAAACATTAAAGATAAAAGTTAAAGGATTTCCAAATGGAATGGAAATTATTTCAGGGAAATTAAAAGCTCCAAATGAACCCATTAGTAGTGCATCTCTAGAACCAAAAAAAAAATACTTATCAGGAAGAACTAGAAAAGTTTAATAAATCTCAACCTGAGGTAACGTTTCTTTTAGTATCAACTTTAAGTCCAAAAGTTAGAACTCAAATAAGAAATCTTTCAAATCTAGATGATGTTTGCAAAGATCTTAATCAATCTTTTTGTTGGAGTAGAAGAAAATGAAGCTTATGGAAAATGTTTTGAATTTTTGGTTGCAAATGGAAGGAAAATTTACACATGGCAGGGAAATTGTCTTCAATTAAGCAATTTGAGAATAATCTAGAAAAAAAATAGCTAGGTTTCAAGAAAAAAATGATATAAAGATGACTATAATTTTTCTCATTCATCTGCAAGAAATTTGAAATAATTCCTAAGGAGTATTCGAATTTAAACACAACATGACTAATGGATCCATAAAGACAAAGAAAGGAATGTCGACAATCTCATAAACTGGCTCTGCCCAGAAGCAAGCAGACTGATCTCAAAATCAGAAAATGTTGATTTAGAAGCTTTTACAGTTAAGAAAACAGTAAATACTAAAGATAAAGCTGTTGCGCGTAGAAAAAAAAGACAAACAAGTACAAATATCCATGCAATTATTGTAAAAAGAAAGGATATTGGATTAAGGACTGTCATAAATGGATTGCTGATCGAAAACGTGCAGGGAATTTGATCATGCTGTCAAAGTAAATTCCGGGAATGGATAAGAAGCTAAAGTATTTGGTCAAGGAAAAATTAAATTTGAAACAATTATAGATTGAAATATTCTTAACTTAATGCTTCAAAGTGTCAAGAAAAATCTCTTCTTTGTTTTGCAAACTCATGATAAGCATTCTAATAGCAAGTTCATTTCAGAACAGAATAAATGTTGTTTGAAGGGAAATAATAAAACATACTTTAATAGTTATCGTAAAGAAAATGGAGGAATATTCAATGCAATGAGGGCATATGAGAGCAATGAGAGCAAAATCAAGTAAGATGACCGAAACATATTTACTTGAAGATCAGACTGTTTTGCAACTATATCATGAGAGGATTGGGCACCAAAACATATGAAAGACTTAATTGAGAGAGAATTGAACCCTAAATAAATGACAAGCAAACTTTTTATGGGCTGTATGAAAGGAAAAATCTATCGTCAGAAATTTAGCAACAGGCCAAGAACAACAAAGCAGGGAGTATTTCTACATGGAGCAAGTGCTTAAAGAAGCAAAAGTTCAAGGTCATCCAATCACAGAATTTCTTTCCGCTAATTATAGTGAATTTGATAATACACAAATAAGTATATTACTTCAAAAATATGGAGTAAACAGCATTTTACAACACAACAGAATAGATGTGCAACAGAATAGATATGCAGAAAGAGAAACAGAACTATTATTAAAGCAGGTAGATCCCTTCTGTATTTAAAAATTACATTTCCATGGAAATTTTGGGCAGAGTTAATTAATACAGTAACATATATACTAAACATGACTGGAACGTCTTCAGTTGTTGGAAAGTCTCTTTATGAAATATGGGACGAAAAGAAGCCTAGAATTAAGCATTTAAGAATAATCGGAACATCATGTAGTCGATGGATTCCTGATCAAAGGAGTAAGAAGATGGAGAATAATTGATGCAGTTTTTCGACGCAGAGTTGTAATATTTAAAAATAAAAATCTTTCAAATTCAATACCCATGGCTGTAGAATCAAAAGTAAAAGAAATTATTGATGAAGACACTGACGATAAAAAATCGACTGGATGATATTATCAAAGTGAACCAGTCAAACTAATAGTAGAGCAACAGGATAATTCAGGTACGAGACAACATAGAAATAGGTCTACTATGAATAAACCTTCAGGATATGATGATTACAATTTCACTATTAGAAAGTATAGATGAACCCGATTCATATGAGGATGAAGTAAATTCCAAACAAAAGCGCAAGTGGTTAAACGCAATGATAAGTGAAATCAATTCATTAAAAGAAAATCAAACATGGGAAGTTGGTGATCTACAACCGGGATTCAAACCAATTACAAGCAAATGGGTGTTTAAACTTAGATGGATCTATTGATAAATTCAAGCCAATCTGACTGCAAAAGGTTTTTCCACCGTAGAGGAGTGGATTATAAACAGACATTTTGTCCAATAGCGAATAAAAATACTGTTCGCACCTTAATTCGGGTAGCAGCTAATGAAAATATGGATTTAATGTCTCCACAACATTTCTTTACAGAAATTTGTCTGAGGAAATTTATTAGTTTCAACCAGAAGGCTTTAGTGACACAGATAAAATATGAAGCTAAAGCATAGCCTTTTCGGGATTAAGCAAGCTCCTAGATGTCGGAATGAGAAATTTTATAATTTCCTTATAATACAAGGTTTCACAACAAGTGAATTTGACCCTTGTTTGTTTGTTAAAAATAAGAATAGACATAAAATTTTACTACCTCTTTATGTAGATGACGGCTTGGTAGCATCTACAAATCTTGAAAAAACAAATATGATTCTAAATGACCTGAAATCAGAATTCAAGGTCACCTTCAAATCTGCTACACATTTTTTGGGCGTTGAGATTGAACAAGTTCAAAAAGTTAGTTCAATAAAAATCTGCCAATCCAGTTATATTAAGAAAATATTAGAAGACTATGGTATGGAAAACTGTAAAGCAATTTCCACACTAATTATTTGTGATATCTCACAAGACAATACTGACAATAAGAATGTGTTTCCCTTTAGATCAGCCATAGGAGCATTATTATATTTAGCTACTGGCTACTGGTAAGACCAGATATAGCCTTTTCAGTTAATTATTTGTCAAGCAATGTAAAGTATTTGTCAAGTCCCAAATCCCAAGGAACTCAAGTTAAAGGTATTGTCTACAAATCTAGATTTAAAGAAGGTAATTTAGAAGGATTCAGTGATGCCAATTATGTTGGAGATGATCTTCAGACAAAACGTCTAACAAGAGGAATAGTTTGTTTATATGCAGGTGGAGCAATCTTGTCGACAAGCCAGAGACAATCTTCAGTATCCATCTCAACCACGAAAGCAGAAATTGTTGCAGTAAGTGAAACAACAAAAGAGTTAGTGTGGCTCAGCAGATTATTAAAAGAAATAACTGAAGTTAAAGCTACTCCAGTTCTTTGTATAGACAATGAAGGAGCAATGAGACTTGCAAAGAATCCAGAGTTCCGTATGAGAACCAAGCACATAAACGTAAGACATTTTTTTTTCTTAGAGAAAAAGTACAGGATGGTGATCTAGAGGTCTCTAAGATCCGTAGTGAAGACCAATTAGCAGATGACTAAAACGTAGTGAAAACCAAAACCTCTACACAAACCAAGACTTAATATATTAAATGGCAAGCTGAGTTTAGGATAATATACACAAAGTAAAAAAAAATAAACAATAAGGGAGGTGTAAAAATATATATTATTAAAATTCTTCAATTTTATTGTTAAGTTGACAGTTTTTAGTTAAGTTGATATATGCATCTAATAGTAATAGTTATATTGATTTATTTCATAACACATGTTTATTCGATTCTTTAATTTAAATAAATTAAATATATAGAAATGATTCTTTAGTTTAAATTCGGAGTGTATTGTGCAAACAACAAGTTAACGTTAAACAGTTGCTGATCGTAAATGCAGTTGACAATAACTGCATTTACCATCAGCAATGAGAGCGAAAAACACGCACACATCTACAAACCAATTTTTATTAAAGTCATATTATTAGTCAAAGAAAAGCCTTGAGGCCTTTCTATCAGAAAATCCTATTTTCCGATTAATGTCCAAACAAAAAAAAACAAATTATCTGAGTACTATTGTTCTTCATTTAATACGAAATCAGCTTATTATTAAATAAGCTTATATAAATAAACAAAATAAGCCCCGAAAAAATCTCAAGTTAGCTTTTGACATGAAACTAAATAGAATAAGCTATTGGATCCAACATAACAAACCAATCATATCAATTGATCGACGACACAGAGTAATAGATAAACAGATAACATCAAATAAAAATAAAATAAAATAGATAACTGCTTATGCGTATTGTCGTAAAAGAAAACCGCTTCATATCAATCATGGCCTATATGTTTACTGTAGGCGGTTATGTGATAATGAATTATTTACAATAACGACCATTGAATTTTCAATTATTATTGTAGGTATACATTATTTTTACTTTCCATGCATGCATTAAATGTTACAAAACACATGTTTCATATCTAATTCATTTAAAAAACCTCTGTTATAAGGGAAAAGTTTTGACCATTCACTTTCTGATCAAATGATATGATCGTTTCACCATAAACGTTTCTCCAATAAAAATTTTTAGAACATAAATGTTATCCAACCTGAGTGAAAATTATTTTGATATAAATATAGTTGACCATTTTTTTTTGGAATTTATTGGTTAGTGGGCAAGCAGTTTAAATATATGTAAGAAACTCAAACTGTAATGCCGCTCCACTGCTTTGTTTCAATTTTATAGGAAGCCCACCTCTCCCCGCAGTAATCACATGGGTAACGCTAAATATAATAGCCGGATTTATATATAATAGAATAGAACAAAATGTTTAAATAATAAACAATTTTCAGAATAAAAAAATTTATTAAAAAGTAAATAAAATGGACGCGGCAAGAAGCAAAGAGATCAGTGATATGATCAAAGAAGCCAGATTTGAAGAATTGAACGATGAAAAGAAGAGGTGAAGGCTGCAGGAAAAGAGTTCCGAAAGAGGGCAGATCAACTCGTTCAAAAAATCGCTGCCACTCCAACGCAAGAAACATGGGACGCAGAGATTGGGACTTTAAAACAGGCATTTCAAAAAGTAAGTAAGAGACCGAAGCAACATTATCATCAGGATTGCGAAGTTGGAAGAAGAAAAGGTTCTCGAGAAAGAATTACGAAACAAAACATCACAGAAGAAGGATAGATTGAACATGTATCTATCATCCAGATCACGTTCAACATGGGAAAAGCCTTCCGCCACCCAGGGACGGGCACCTAGGAAGAACTCTGTGGACACACGATTCAGAGGCGGGCAGAATCATGCTTAGATTCCCGAAGAATCCTCCATACTACGCTAGCATGTTTACACATCAATATGTTTACACATCAAACAGGGAGTCTGTAGTCTACAGATTTCTCAAATCTGTAAACTCCAAAACATTGCTTACTCTTATATTTCATTATCATTTTACAGAATTATATTTCATTGTATTGATATAACATATTCCTAATGCTAACAGGCATATCTGGAGTCCTCATCCTCCAGATATCCCTGTTAAACTCCTAGGGCTAGGGCTCTTAAACTCCCAGATATCTCTAAATAATGTTTTAATAAATTTATATTGGCTTTCTAACAGGTGAATTTATTTGGAGGATAAGCAGTAAGGTAATTATACTCCCAGAAAATTCCACGAAAGCATTTATATAATGTTTAGTACATGATAAAAAGATGTTTTTGAAACTACCAGGAGATATCTGGAACTGCGTCAGGTGTGTCTGATATTCATGTACCTGTCTTTTTATGATTAATATTATTTTATTGATGATTATTTCAGATGTAGGTTATATGTATATCTATATATATATATATATATGCTTTCGACACAAAAAATTTAATTAATATCCTTCGTTAAGTTTCTGAGAAAATCGACCCCAAAATTTGCAAAACAAAAACATAGTGATTTTACAAACAAAATGTTTCAAATAAGATCGAAGGGCCTTTATGTAGCCTATAGAAGAAAGTTTATTCGAATGTCCTATCTTTTATCGTTCCTGAGATATTTCAAAAAGATTGTTAATCTTCAAACGTCGCAACATGGGATTATTTTATTAGAAGCATAATACTATATGTGTGCAAAATTTCAGCCTCTTAGTGTGAATACGAAATTTCTGAACAAAAAAATGGCTCCTGTCCGCCATATTGGATTTATAAAAAATCTTTTTCTGTGGATTCATAGTCTACACCTGTATACCAAGTTTCATCCAGATCGGTCCCATAGTGAAGGAGAAATTCTTGAACATACATCCGTACGTACATACATACGTCGCACCGAAAAATCGAACCTTCTTTTAATTTTTTGAGCAAGAGAACAGTCTCTCTGAACTAACGGGCAGAGCCTTTGGCGGCAGACGCCAAATCTTAGTGTTCACTCAAGCAAGTTGTATCGTTGATTAGTGCACTGGGCTGCACGCATCACTCATAGGTGACATCGGCCGATGGACTAAGGTACCAGTGCGTATAAATTAAATACTTTAAAGTGCATTAAATACTTTAAGTTAACGCACTTTAAAGAATAAACTCGTATAAACAAAGTATAAACTCAATAAATTAACTTGTTGTCTAATCAATTTAATTTATTTCATTCAAAGAATTCAAACTTAAACGAATGATTTATCTATTACCGAATACTCTACACTACTATGCCCCGTATCTAACTACCGATACTTATTGCTCAATTTAATTAATTTGTGATTTAATTTGGAATAACTTATAATTTAATTAATGATTTTACTTTCAAACAATGAGAGGGATTCACCTAACAGTTTAAAATTATCTGTTATTTACTCCAGTAACAGCTGTGTTGCTTTTATTCTTTCTTTTCACTAGCTAATTTCCTACCAAATTTACTATTGGTATCTCTCACCAGTTTCTTTCTAACTCTAGTAAATTGTTATACTTTAATGTATTCTCACTTAATTACCTATCACCCTAGTCTACTAATTACATTCGGAGACAATAGGTTCATGTCTAATCCGATCTGATTTCTTTACTCATACTTATGCACTCTCATACGGTACGATTTCACTAATTATTGATTGATTTCCAATTAGATCTATTTCCTTACACATACACGGACAACGGCGTCACCCCACTCACCCATTACCTTGCTGCATGAGTATGTGGTCCCAGCTGCGTGTAAATGCATTTGTGTAAAATTTAAGTAAATACGGTAGTGTTTAATCAAGGATTAATAATTATTTCTACATTTTAATTGTAGAAATTATTTATGATAGAGCTACTCGTAACCTACCTTCTTATTTGCATTGCCTCATTACAATGCTAATAAGAAGGTTATTGTTTGATTTACCAATGTTGACCATCGACATATGAGGAAGACGGTGAAACTATGAAGAGAAATTTAGAAAGATTTATTTCAACTCAGTGGCATTTGGTTACGAATATAAATTAATAAAATAAGATATTTAAATCAATCGCTTCAAACTTATTTGTTCTCATCAGTTCTGGATATTCTACAATATTTATGTTTATGTTTATCTATAGGTAAACAAATA